>VZTJ01003848.1:1921611-2129790 GCA_013397795.1 Orthonyx spaldingii
AGACATAACCACTGTTCTAAGCATTCAGAACAAAGTTTAAACAACACTTCATGTTAGGAAAAGAAAAAAGGCAGAAGGAAGGATCCAGATACAGAGCTGATTTGCCTCAGTCAGGCCTTATTTTATACAGCAGCAAACGGAGAGCCCCAGGTCTGTATGTGCCCATCTGCCTCAGCCTTTCCTAGGTGGAGGATTTTGCAGAAGGATGCCAGCATCCTGCGGTTGTAGAGGTCTGTCTTACATATCCAGTCCAGGAATAAAGTGGATGAGTCAGAGTGCAGATGGAGACCTTGAGCAAATCAGAAGAAACTTCATTACAGAAAATGTCAGCAGCAATTTTGGTCCATACCACAAAAATTAGGCTCTTGACAAATGTTTGTTGAGACAAATTTATTTTCATTTATTTTCATCACTGTCTTTTTCTACCTTATGTACTAAGCATTGATTTTTCTCTGCAACTTTCACAACATCTGCTTCTGGCACATCCCATACTACCTGCATGGTAAGAGAAAACTTGCCATGAGAGCTCTTGAAAGATTTAAGAGTTCTGGAGCTGTTTACTAAAGGAAAGACTTTTAAGTACCATAGAAGTTGTCTATGCTCTTTAGAGAGAGAGGTAGAGCAATCCCTTACTGTATATATAAGGGAAACACTTTTCCTTTAAGAAAAGCAATAGATACCATCTCTGTTATGAGAAGAAGATCCTTGAAGAGACTGGTTCTGGTGAGTGTCCCTAACTGTGGGTTTGCAGTCTATAAAGGATGGGGCAGAGCACAAGTGTGTGTAAATGCAGCCAGTGCAGCCTCCTGACACTTATGGGGAATTAAGTCTCCCCGATCACGTTTGCTCCTTTTGAGGACACTTTCTAAAACATAGGTTTCTCTGTGGTATGATTGCTATTTTTATCCATGCTTATTGTTATCAAAAACAATGAGTTTCAAAGAATGCCATGCAGAAAAACATCTGTAGTGTCTTCATCATGGACTCAGAACCCTGCAGGGTAATTAATCAAAGGACGGTTAGCCAAGGGTCTGATGAAGGTAAAGGCTGGATGCAGGTCACTGCACGTACCAGGAGGAAGGTTCCTCCTCCTTCTCAGAATCTGACAAGTAGGACTGGTACCTTCTACAACAGGTGTGAGGCTCTGGAACCAGAAGGGCAGACAACTGGTGAGGTGGGTGAAGGTCCTTCTGGGGTAGTGGAACCCCCTAAGGCAACACCAGCTGTACCCCACATCAAAAAGTTGTGTCAAGGGAGGTTTAGGTTGGATATTAGAAAAAGTTTCTTCACCCAGAGGTTGGTTGGGTACCAGGCTCCCCAGGGAAGTGGTGACAGCACAAAGCGTGATAGTTCAAGAAGAATTTGGACAATGCTCTCAGTCACATGGTGTGAGTCTTGGTGCTGCTGTGCTGGGCGAGGAGTTGGACTCAGTCATTCTTGTGGGTCCCTTCCAATCGGCATATTCTCTGATTCTATGATCATGGGTCATCAGTTCATGTAAGGCCCGTGGTGAGTGTTGCCCCCACATCATACAGTACATATCCTACAGACACGTGTGTGCTCAGCACACATTTATAAAATCCAAAACACTGTTCATGTATCTGCTCCACCCCACCTCTGTCCTTTAAAACCATTCAATAACAGCTTAAAAAAAGATCCTGAGAACTGACTTGCTGAAGAAGACCCCACACAAGTAAAATAGGACCAACAAACTGCCCACCTGCTCCCAAATCAGGCAGCCTTGTCTTGAGTCAAAATCAAGACAAGACTGCAAATGCAATGCTTACCTTGGCAAGTAATGGGAAACACAGGTGTACCTCCAAACTCAAGCATTGCTGCCAAAGATCCCAGATTTGCAGGGAAAGATGACCCAATGGCACCAAAAAACAACAGTACCAGCTCATGTTTAATCATGACTGGAAGCAGAGCGAGGAGTGACGTGCACTTCTTGAGCCTCCCCGCAATTTGTTCAGAGTGATGTATTGCACTGAGCACCCGTCTGACTCACCCTTCCCAGCACAACAGTGACTGATATTCCTGGATTACTTTCTCCTGACACATTTGCTGTTGAATAACATTAAGTACACCCGTGGTTCATCACACTCAGTGTTGTAGCTGTTCCCGATATTCTTGCTTTGAAGTAAAATTGTAGGAAACCAGCAGGAACATTTTGTCCCAGGAGTATGAGGGTTTACTTTGCCTTTTCTTTTATTCAAATCCTTTCCTGCAGCTCAGAGGAGCTATACAAATGAAAAAGAATAAGGAGCAGGTACTAAATTCTATTGAAATCATTGATAGCATTTCCTAACAGCAGTTCTGGATTAACCTTTTCAAAGACAGGGGATTATACTGGGCCTAACTAGGTTGGAGTCAATTTTCTTCATAAGAGCTTTTATGGTGCTATGATTTAAATTTATGACCAAAACAATGCCAGTAAGAGACCAGTGTTTTACCTATTGCTGAACGGGGCCATCTGTGTTTCTTACTCTGCTCCCCACCCTTGGTGAATAGTTTGGGGCTGCACAATAGTTTGGGAGGGGACATAACCAAGCACATTCCATGAGGTTTAGGGAGGTTACTTATGTTTTGCTCAGGAATTTGCTGGGCATTGTGTATCACTTGCTTTGCTCGCTTTCTTCTTCTATTTCTTCAAGTTTGTTTTTTGCTTGTTTATTTGGGGTTTGGGGTTTTTTTTTGTCTTTACCCACAAGTTTTCTCACTTTTCCTCTTCCTTTTCTCTCTCTTCCTTCCTGCTGGAACTTAGATGTGGAGGCAGGGAGTGGGCAGCTCTGTGGTGCTTAGTTGCCTGTCAGAGTTAACCCACAACAAGGTTTGTAATTAAAAACTTTTTGTTTCATAGCATACAACCTGCTGCCATTGGGTAACTCCTGTGTCCAGTGGACCACACTGTCACTGGCCCTCAGCAGCTGTGCAAGTGAATGTGGAAAGGGTACAGTAGTGGCATCTTTCTCTCCAGGAGGGTGCCATCCCACAGCCAACGCTTTCCCTAATTGCAGCTGCAAGGTAGAGGGGGAGGCAGACCCCTAGGCTCCAGTCCCTGTGGTGCAGACAGCTGAAGAAAGCCCCAGGCCTGTGGTTCAGGCTCAGAGCAGCTGAGTATTCATGCCCAGGGCTGAGGAAAGCTGAGAGAAATGTTTCACTGCTGGAAGCTCTGTTGAGTTTTCTGATTATGTCACCAGTGTACCAGTATTTTCCTACAAACTCCAGCTCCCAGCATCCTGTGACTAAATGAAATTTTTTTGTTTTCTTTTAGAAAGAGAAAATTTCTAGACCTTAGGGTCAGGCAGGGAAGGCAGAAAATACAGAGCTCAAAAAACCCCAAAGTCAACCAAGATCAGCCTTTCATTTCTTAAATGCATATTAAGATATGGGGTTATCAATGTTAGAAAACACTGAAGCTGCTGAGAACAGTCACAAATTAGGGCTTCTCCCCCAAAAAAGGTGCTGGGCTCGACAGTCCAACTGAAGTGCACCTATACCAATGCCTGCAGCACAGGCAATGAACAGGAGCAGCTGGAAGCCTTTGTGCATCAGGAAAACCATGGCCTAGCTCCCATCATGGAAATGTGTTGGGATGACTGATATAACTGGAGTGCTGCAATGGATGCCTATAAACCCTTCTGAAAGGAAGACAAGGAAGGAGACTGAGAGGGTAGCCCTGTATGTTAGGGAATGTTTTGACTGTCTAGAACTTGATGGTGATGATAACAAGGCAGATATCACAGTGGGATTCTGCTGTAGACCACCTAACTGGAATCAAGAGGCACATGAAATGTTCTACAAGCAGCTGGGAAAAGCCTCACAGTCGCTGGCTCTTGTTCTCATGGGGGACTTCAACTTGCCAGAGGTCTGCTGGAAATACAACATAGCAGGGAGCAAACAGTCCAGGAGGTTCCTGGAGTGTGTGGAAGTGAAGGAGGCAACTCACGGAAATGCCCCTCTGGACCTACTGGTTGTGAACACAGAAGGACTGGTGGGCAATGCCATGGCTGGACAATCTCTTGAGCAAAGACATCATGAAATGCTTGAATTTTCAGTTCTTGGAGAAGTAAGAAATGGTGTCAGCAGAACTGCAGTTTGCAGTGGGTATTAGGAAAAAAATCTTCACCAAAAGGGTTTTCAAGCACTGGAACAGACTGCTCATCCCTAGAAGTATTTAAAAGATGTGCAGTTGCGTGTGGGTGTAGATGTGGCTCCTGGGGACATGGTTTAGTGGTGGACTTGGCAGTGCTGTGTTAATGGCCAGACTCGATATCTAAAATTCCTTTCCAACTTAAACAATTCTGTGATTAGCAACCTGATACACAAAAGATCAGTCTTGTGATGATGTTGGAGGAGAAGTGAGGAGAGCAGATTCATGGCTCCCAAGTGCTTTGAGCTGGGAATAAAGTTGGGCACGTTTGTTCTTGCTCCCATGCTGTGTCCTTGCTGGAGGACAGCATTGATCATGTGGCATTATATATAATGCAGTCCAAATATCTCCCAGTCACTCCCTCAGACATAATGAGGAGAGGGATTCACACTTCCCCTTGCAGACCTGTCTAATGTCACTGTGACCAAACGTGGCGATGCAAATTCTTTGTAAAGCAAATGGAGCAAGGTAAGTCCCTAAGCAGAGAAATAGGAAGTTGTGTGTTTAACATGGATCCTACGAGTGACCTACGCACACACACACATACACAGTGAGTATATAACATGTAAAAGTTTACCAGCTGGGATTTCCAGACATTATATCATCCGGATATACATTTCAGATTTTATATCATCCGGAACAGAGTGAGGGACTGCCATTACCTTTAGTTCCTTGCACTTGCTTAAGGTGAACTATTTATAGACCAACTTCTCTTGATGTCCATGGATCACATTCTGCATTTGATTGCTTCAGTGTAAAGTAGAATAACTGAAAAAAAAAAAAAAATGTATTATGATTAGAAATACTACAGATCCATGCAATTGTGAGAGCTGAGTCTCTATTCTTCCATACCTGCCACATCCAAGGGTCACAGCTCCAAATGAACCAACAACAATTTCTTGTGCAAGAGCTGCTGGTCATGGAATTTGGATCTACTGAATTTTGGAAAAGAAAGAAAACCTAGGTAAACAAACACCTACTCCTAACCTCTAATGAGTCAATCAAGAAACTGACACAGATTTGAAGATGCAATATAATTGTCCAGTAGAGTCCCAGACCTGGACACTGTAGATGAAAGTAAACAACAACATATTAAAAACTCATCACTGTAATTAACTCTGGTTTTAACAAAGACTAAAGTCCCACATAAAATTATGGGTTATTGATGCCATTGATTTAATTAGTGTTGCATGGCAAAAAAAAAAAAAAAAAATGGTCTTGTAAGCTCATGTGAGAGTCTTAAGGACAGAGTAACACTGCATTGAGCCCAGCTTGACAGTGTTGTTTTTACAGTAAGAACCATATTTGTCACACGTCCAGATCACAGGATATTCTGAGATGGAAGGGATCCACAAGGGTCATCAAGTCCAACTCTTAAGTGACTGGACCAGACAGGGATTGAACTTGCTGCACATTCTTCAAAATGCCCCTAACAGGAATTTGGGGGTAATATTCCTACACAAGGCTTCCAATTGTGGGTTGCTGTTATGCTTATAAGACTACATTCAGGTATGTCTGCACTAATGTCATGAAATAACTTCTCTTATGTTTGCTTTCCAGCAACTAAAAAGGTTGCAGGGTGCAAACAGGAAGGAAAATGAAACAAATGAATAGTAGTTACAGTTTATATGAAGCTACAGTGGTTTTCCTGCTTGTAGGGGAGTACTTGGCTACACAATTCTGTTTGATTGTTTCAAAGTGTTTTAGTCAGACTTTTGTTTAGTCCCCTGCTCAGATACACTGAGTCCATTTGCTCCCTGGGTTATTTGGTGGAAGAAAAAATCAGGGCTGGAGGCAGAAAATCTTACATTTCAAGTAGCACTGGGCAGGTGGAATAAACACTGCATAGGCTGCTTCAACCTTTAAGAGGTCTCTGACATATGCAGATGTTTATGTAGAAAGACAGCAAAGAGAGAGACATAAAGGAAAACAGAAAATGAGAGGAATGCCTGAAGAACATCAATATGCCTATGACCTAGAGTTTTGCCTGTGACAAACACAAACCTCTGCCTTTCCAAGTTCTCCCAGCTTCGGAAACATTTTCCCACAAGCAAAAAATTTCAGTTTTCCCACACATGTGGCCATTACCTTTCCTGTTCTACCTTGGGGTCTGGCCCATGCAAGCACTAGGAATGTCCTAGAGGTGCCTTGGTGTCTGCCCTCTCTCCTTGCCCATCAAGTGGCACAGCTTTAGCCATTTCACAAATATATTCACAGTAATATGGCACAGACTACCCTGTACAATCAGCACTGAGGACAAATGGAGGACAAATTAGTGCCACATTTATGGTAAAGAATAACAGGAGGCTTGGGATCCTGTTTGATTCAATTCTGCTTTATGGAGACAACAGATACTTTGTAAGATAAATCATCATGCAATTATTTGCAGAATAAAATTATTCATCCTGTGTATTAGAGCTATAACACAGAAAGCAAGGTTGACACTGGAATGAAAAATATAATCCTTCTTTTTAAACAAATTACAAAGCTACTATATATTGTGCAACTCACTATAAAGACTACTGTTTCTATTGCAGCTGCTCACTGACTGAATTTCTGAATCAAGGCATGCATGGAAGTGGAAGAATCTTATTCATGAAATTTAATTATCTTTCAGAACATGTTAAGCAAACCATAGGAAATAGATATGCTTCAGTCAGTATGTTTCAGGGAAAGTAATTCTAGATTCCACTAAGAAAGTTACATGATGCATTTTTAGGGAAAAAAAACCCATCATATGTCTTTTGTTATATAGTAATTCTGTCCATGACTTCAGTGTTATCTAAAAAAAAACCAAATCCAAACATGCAGGATTACAGCAGCTTGTGTTTTGGAGTGTCTTCACACAAGGTATTTGTCTGTATGGATCATTCAGGTCTGGAGGTCAACTCCTTCTTACCTGGGACACACTGTCATTGTCCACCCAGGCCACCGGCCTCTCTTCCCTCCAGGCAGGTCCCCTCTGCTGCTGGAGACTTGACTGTTAAATGGGAATCCAGCCATGGAGAGAAATGTGCCTTCCAGCAGCTCAGGGCCAGGAGGGCATCACACACTGACCATGAAGTCACACAAAATTTGTGAGCAGCATCTGTTAAACAAAGATTGATTTCACAGACAGGTAAAGCACAGCAGGGTGGGAAAGGTCAATGCTGGGTGTCAAGCAGACACCAGTGATTGCACCAATTGCTTGGATTCAAAGTACTTCAAGCTGTAACAAACCCTGGATGTCCTGTGTTGGATAAAGCAAGGCTCAGGTTAGGATTTCAGTGTCCATTCAGATGTAAGGACTGAAACCCTGCAGGTTTGTCTCTTACTTCACTTAGACCAAGTTACTTCCTCTCCCTCCTTACAAGCACACGTGCTCAGGCCTTTACACCTGTGTCAGGTCACAACTGGATATTCTGTGAGCATCCATGGGTCAAATAGGTGTTGAAGTGATGTTTTTAAGCACTGTATTTGTAATTTCTTTGAATTCAGGTGGAAACGGGGTAAACTGACTCAATAGCACATGAAGCACATTTCTTATCCTTCTCTAAAACTAGAATTTAAGCCTACCTGAAAGCAAACTTCTAAAATAGAGGATTCCAGTCTATTGTGTGTTTATTTTTCATTTTCCTGCGTGTGAAAACTCCTAACTGACCAGAATTCAGAGTCCCTGAATGTAGGGTTCGTGCTGTGTATTTGACCTGATTAAAATGATGGAACCTAAGAAACTATGATATTTTGAAAAACAGTCAGTATGTGCCTCCTTGTCTTGCCAGAAAAAATGAAGGTTATGCTGTTGCCCTTACCTTTACATTTCTTTTACCATGTGTCATCTGGGGCAAAACAGAAACCTTCCTAAAAGTCCTATACAGGATTTTTAGAAGATGTCCATACCCAAGATATGTAAATGCTGAGCATCTGTCTTACTAACAGCACCTCATAATCCAATAAAAGAATCCCAAAGAGCTGCATTATTACTGAAAAACAAACCAAACAACTCTGACTTTCAGCAGTACTTTAAATCCTTTACATTGGAAATGACCTCTTAGATTTCCACCAAGCAGTTAATCCTGCTTTGAGTGGGAGGTGAAGCTAGAGGATCTGCAGAGATCTCTTCCAAGTTAAATTATTCTAAGAGTCCAGAAAAAGCATATCAGGTAATAAAAAGGGTGCTCTCAGAAGGATGCTGTCACCCTTTTGAATATGTCACATACATCTGAGCTGTGTTTTGCTGACCTATTTTCCTTCCTCCCCGTGCAGATGGAGCCAAGATCAGACACAGCCACAATAACTCATAGCCTGGCAAGTGTTGGCTGTAACAACCATTCCAGAGCAATCATTAGACTACACCCAGTACCACACAGTACAAAGGCAGTTTTAAGATTCCTCTGTGCACGTTTCAAGTTCATACCCTTCTTCTGATGTTCTTCACAGATAGAAACAAATTCTCTAGTTGGCTCCGTGATAGGGTCTGGAAAGTCTAAATTCTGATTAGAAGTAAGGATCACTTCATCTCTCAAGCATTTCTGCCTTACTGACTCCCCTCCCTTCCCAAAGAATGAAAATCCCTTTAACCCTCTGTAAATTGCATTGGCAGCGTGAGTGCAAGGGGTTTTGTTGCCATGTGAAGATAAAAATAACTCCCACCCACTCTTATCTTTCCTAAGGTAAATTATGCATGTGTAATAGCAAGATAGGTGATTGCTGTCCCCTGATTTTTATTAGGAATGAGCAGCCAAAATATTATAGGTCTTAGATATGAGTACAAGAAGCAACCTTTTGTTTTGAACTGGCTCCAACTTTATTAGGTAAATTCCATTCTTGCAAGTGAAAAAACACAGAGTCAGAAATGGGATTGATAAGTCTTCATTCCACAGATTTCTGGCCATTTTGTACTTTTTTGCTTTTCATAAAATAAAATTTAAATGAAAAGTCAGCTTCCCTTCAAATCTTTTGCTGAAAGCACAGTTAACAAGGCCTCATTTCCCCACCAAAATATACCAAGACAAACCTACAATCAAAATTATGTCCTCTTGGCTTTCCATTTATTATAGTCTCTTTTCTTTCTTTTTTTTTTCTTTGAGAGATACAATTTAAAAAAAAATAAATCTCATCTTTCTGCATCATTCTGATTTTTGTTTCTTCTCTTTCTGAAGCGTGCAATTATGTTTGTCAAGCTGCAATGAATGCAGTTTAATTGAATGGATCAGAAACAAAAATTTAAACCTTTTATTTTAAGAATCTCAGGGTCTATGGGAACCCCACTCATAAGTTTTGAAATCAAGGAATTGTGCAGGGATAGAGAAAAAACAGGATTTGAACATGAGTAGCTAGACTTAAAATAAATCACCTTGCTGTTAAAGCTTAAGAAAACCAAGAATTCTCTTCCAAAAGCAAGAGCACTGATTTCTAAGGGTATTAGAGATGATCCTTTCACAAGACTCAGAGTCTGGATCAGAGTCTATTCAAGCTGGGGGAGTTTCGAATTATAACTGAGAAAGACCAGGTGTGATTCTGTCCTGGTTTCAGCTTGGGTAGAGTTCATTTCTTCCCAGCAGCTGTTACAGAGCTGTGTTTTGAATTTGGAATGAGAATGGTGTTGATAACACACTGATGTTTTGGTTTTTACTAAGTTTTGTTTATCCTGAGTCAATGTCTATTTTTTTTTTTTTTTTCTCCTGCTCTGCTATTGAGGATGTAGATGAAAGAAACTGGGAGGGAGCACAGCTGGGACAGGTGACCCAAACTGACCAAAGGGATGTTCCACCTTAGAACACTGTGCCCAGTACATAAACTGGGGGGACTTACCCAGAAGGGGCTGATCTGAGTTTGGAAAGGGGGGTCTGTTATCAGTCAGCGGGTGTGAGAAATTGCATTGTGCATAATTTTTTTCCTTTTTATTATAACTATTATTTACCTTTATTATTGCATTGTACTTTATTTTCAATTGTTCAACTGTTCTTATCTCAACATACAAGTTTTACTTCAATTCTTCTCCCCATTTCACCAGGGTGGGGGGCAAGAGGGAGGGGTTGAGTGAGAGGCTGTGTGGTGTTTCACCTCCATCTGGGTTTAAAACCACAACAGATTCAAACTGGACCGTTAGATTTTCCCTTCAACTTCTTCCCAACCACTAATTAAACTTTCCTTTTTAGATGAAGCAGCGTTTGTGGAGTTTAGTTGCTCTTAATTAAAGCTACATAACAAGTGCTAGAAGTTCCTAACTTTAGAAGAAACAGAGTAGAGTCTTACTTCCCAATTAATGCTTTCTTTTCAGATTTGGGGTCTTAACAACACAAATATTAAAACAAGTGATTGAAACAGCTCCAAACTTATTCCATGTGTGGATAAAATTGAAAAGTAAAGATAGCTTTGCCTTGGAAAATTCAGCTTGTAGCTCTTGATTTGAAAAGTTAGTGGAGAATTAACTTTTTGTTATCATCCCTCAAGGCATGTTTTGTGCCATGGGGCTGAGCAGCTGGTATGATGCCTCTCCCCTCAGTCTCTAGCAGCATTTTGATTCCAATAGGCACAGTGCCTTTGGAGCCAGAATGAGCACAGCTATCACTGAGAATAAGGCTGCAGAGCCTGGATTGTTCATATTCAGGGAGAACAAAAGGGCTGTGAGGGTGTCTGACACCTGTCTAGGGGTGTAAGCAACTAAGTAAGACTTTTTCATTCTCTTTTTTCCAAACGTTTGCCTATGCAATCACTATATTATTATTACTATTACTATTACTATTACTGTTGTTGTTATTTTCCTCTGTGGAACTTATCAAACTGAAAAAAGCCCTCTTTACAATCTTAAATGTACCTATATTTTATGGTTCCCATTTAGTTTTGCCCCACTCCCACCTTTTTTAGCACACCTGTATTTTTGGAGGTATTCAGAACTTTGACATCGTTCCTGCACTAAGGCTTCCCTTTTCTGCCCACTCCCCACGCAGCCCTCTCAGTTCCCTCGTGTCATTCCACAAGAAGAGCTGAGTTTTCCATAACGAATGGTAGCCAGCATCAACTGGATCAGAGGCTGCTCCGGTGCAGGTGCAGGACTTGTCTCCAGTGGTGAGCTGAGCCTTTGCCTCCCTGCCCACAGTCCTTTGCCTCGAGCTGTTGTGGACTTTGGCCAGAAACACTGGGGCAGGCTCTGAGTATCTCAGCTGCTTCCTTCCTGAGGTGTCAAACTGAGAGCAACCCTCAAGCAGGCAGTCTGCTGTTACAGTGAAGATTTTGTATTGGCAAGAGGCTGGGCACCTGCAGAGACTCAATTTCCATCCTAAGGACATATTTTATCAATTAATGTCTCAAAGCTTTAAGAGTTTCTCACTTCTGACAAGGCAATGGCTGAATTTACAGCCCTGGTGGAGCCAATATTTCCATCAGTTTCATCAGAGGTTTTGCTAATATATGATGCCCAAATAGAGTCATCCAAGTAAACTTGCAGGAGAGTTTCTTGGGAGTTTTTGGAATATGTTTAATGCAGATGAAAATAAACAGTACCTTAATGAGTAGTCAGAATCAACAGTTGGCTATAAGTAACAATGAACAAACAAAACAGACTTTAAGAATATGCAATGTCAATCATTTTGACATTGAAGCAAATTTTATATCAGTTGGTGACACCAGATGATAGCATGATTACAAGGGGAGAGAATTGCACTGCCTATTTCTGTCTGGATAAAAATAGGCAGCTTAAATCTCTCAAGATTTGCCAGTGCAGAGACTGTCTGGTGTAAATGTACACATTGTGTTAACTACAATTGAGTTAAAGCAGCGGTAAATGCTGGGAGCAAGCTCTATGCTAATCCTCAAAAAAATTAAAGACCCTCCAGAAACCTTTCTGAACAGGATGTAGTTGGTTTTTTGCCCAAGCATTGTGCAATTCTTAACTTTCAACACACCAAAAAATTTGCAATCGAACACAAGCAGTAAAAAGTATGCAGTCATCCTCTGAAGTAAGATGTTTCTATTACGCTTCTATCCTGGGCATATCAGCCATGAATTCAATGAATTACTGAAAAATGCTGATCTCTTCAGCTATTAAGGATAAACAATCTTTTCATTACAAATTCTTTCCAGTTACCTTGTCTAACTTTTCAGAAGTCATGTCAGTGTCATAGAACTCTTCATTAATTCTTGAATTTTTCTGATCCACCTAAAAACAAATTAAAACATGCTTCAGAGAGATACAGATAGAAAAATTACAAAGGAGAATAAGTTACTCGTTTCCTGCATCTCAAGGAAACCCTTTCACTACAGCACAGCACAGTTTCTCCTCTTGAAACAAAGTTGGAGCTGTGCTCTCACAATCCACAGATGTCTATTGATCTACATATGGCAAAGGAGTCACAAAGCAGGGCACATAACATTGGTCAGGAACTCACAAAAATTCAAAGACCCAAAAGTAATTCCCTCAGAAACAGAAATAAGAAACAAAAATCAAAATGTTTGGAGGGGTAACTTCAATTATCTGCCAAATTGTCTCATTTTATAGTAAGTTTGTAAGCATTCAGCTTCTTAGAGGTTAATCACTTGGTGCAAAAGTGAACCTCAGGATATGCTAACATAAATCATATGTGCAGCATTATTCAGTGCTCAGCCACTGTCATGGATTATGGCAGAAAAAGTCAGCTAGGCACATTCCAGAGATACAGTAAAAGCCTGCAATTTTTAATTTAAGGCAGTTTATTTACAAGATAACAAAATGAATACACACTCTACCTTTTCAGACTTTTCTTTTACAAGGGAGCCCTCTTCAGCAGAAAGCTTCTGACTGATAACAGTTCAGAATACTTCCCAGAAAAGATAATATTATGAAGTTTTCTGTAGTTGGACTATGTTAATCAAATGTTCAGCCAGAATTACAGTTTCTCCCCCTCCCAACAGTGCAGCAGAAAGGTCAGTATCTTTACCAGTAGTTTATGCAGCAGAACTTCATAACTCTGCCATCCTCACCCAGTAACATGGAGAAGATCTTGACTTAACCCAGGACAAACACGGACAGGGCACAGAGTATAAGGAGATCCTGTCTTGAGTCCCGGTACCAAAAAACTTAACATGAATGAACAAAGATAAACATCTGTGGCACCTTTGAGATTCACAAGTTTTCAACAATCTCCTACACTTGAAAGAGCAGGAAACCCCGTTTCAACATAGTAAGCAAGGCACACAATCAATTAGTAAGCCAATTAACAAATTTTGTATTGCTGGAATGTAGAAAAAAACTTGGGCTGTAGTATCATCTCCAAAGAGCTGAGATGCTGAATGATCATGAATTGCATCAGTTCTGAGAGCAGTTTTCTATCCAAGATGTTTTTGTCCACCAGGGTTTTATTCAGAGAAGAAATAAAACTGAAATAAAGCAGTATTTCATCACTTTGTTTGTCAGCCTTGAGTCCATTACAACAGCAAATTGGAAGATGGAATGTCAACTTACACTAACAATAACTAGTGAAAAATGAGAGTGGAATTGCAGACAAATAATCTATGATTGTTGAAGATTTTTTTATGTATAACAATCAGCCACTTAGATATGCCTCATTCCCTCTGTGGCTGTTATAGCAGCCATAACTGTCAACCCTACCCTGGTTTTGCTGCACTCACTCCCAAATCCTATTCCTGGATTAAATAGGCATTAGGCATGTGTCTGAGGGTAGTGGAAAGACAATACAGAGCCTTTGAATAGTGGAAGAAGAGCACATACTGACAGTACAGAGGTATTTACTAGCCAAAGCTGCAGTGGGGATCTTAAAAGGAGTGATGCTGCTGAATGAGAAAGACTCCACAGTTAAAAACATTCACTTACATGTCTATGCACGAATAATGAACTTACCATGAGAAATCACAGATGGAGATTCAGCTGTAAGTACAGATCTCCTTCGTGGTTAGGAGGATGTGCTGACCTATAAAGTTATAGTATTTTGCCAAGGACCTTCAGAGTTAAAAAAAGTATGGTCCAGTAAAGCAAATGCAAGCAGTAAAATCTCTTAAGTTACAATATAAGAAAGGAACATGAAAAGAAAATCAGCACACTTCAAGACACCAAGGTCACCAGAACCAGACTGCAGTCAGACTAGAAATTAGAGGATCTAATATAAGGTGTAGGACAAAGGGTGAGGGTGACTTTTGTAAAAGTAACCCCTGCAGTATTACATACTACTCATTCAGAGCAAAGGAGGGAGAGGACAGAATAGGGACTTCACTGAACGGCTGGAGAGCTAATATAAAGAAAAAGGAAGGAAGATTTTTTCCTTCTGTGACGTGCAAATGTCATTTTAAGGTACAAAGATCCTAGCCAGATGGGGCAGAATTCATCCAAACAGTGATTTTGCTGAAATAAACTCCTGAGAAAGAGCTCATGGGGAAACAGAACTACACAGAGGGAAAGAAAAGTGAAAAGCCTGAGGATCTGGCTGAAGAGAAAAACAAAAGGGATGACAGTGCTTACAAATTAAATTAACTAACTCAGAGATTAAATTTGGTATTTGAGAGTACTAATAAAGGAACAAGAATGAAAACCCCATGAAGAAGGTCATTAAAGATTTAATGCCCAAACGCAAAAAGTTTAGCAAAATGAAAAAGGCCAGGAATGACTATATAAAGAGAAGTGGTAACAGAATGTCTGAAACCACAGCTATGAAATCATGAAGGCATGGATATAAAGTAGGCATGGATATAAAGTAGGCATGGATATGACGTGTTTGCAAGGTTTATGAATGATTTGTAACACAGTCCCCTATGGTGAGTCCATTCCACTGACTTGAAGGTGGGCAGCATACCACCATATGATCTGCTGTTCTCTGATTTTTATATTGAGGGAAGATGGTGGTGTCATATACACACTTGTAATTAAGACATTTCCTTATCTTCACAAACCTGGGAAGTTTACATTTCCCAGACACCATTTTTCACAGGAGCATTCCTGTCTCATGAGGGACATACCAGGCTCCTGGGAGCAGAGATCAGGGAACTCAGATCAGGGCACTGCTGGTAGTTACCCATCTCCTGCCCTGAGTGGCTAGGTGGTCATATCCAAAGGGCCTTTGGAGGAGAAGGGAGTGAACCACAAGCCAGATGAATCGTCTTGGCTGCAGGTGGCCCTAGCACCTCATCCTGGGAAATATGCATGGATCAGACACAACCTGTACTAACACATCGCATGCCTTCAGACATCAGCAGACAAATGGGCAATGTGGCCACCTTCAACAGAGCATAGACACAAAGATGGGCAGCTGAAGTTACCCTATGGGCTACAAAGGACACCCATGGAGGATTTCTTTTTTCTCTGACTGAAAGTGTTCAAAATTAAAGGTGAAGGATGACAAAGAGGGTTGCACAAGCAGCATAATGCCAGCTAATAGACTTTTCAGTCTAAAATGTTGAGATATCTTTATTTAGACACTGAGAGTTCACTGGTAGCCACTTTGCTGGGCAGTTGCCATGAATTGAACTAATAGCCCTGAAGTATTGATTTCAACTACCAGGTGAAGAGATAAAGTGGGGGGGATGTTGCAGAGACACAGCATTCCTAGATGCACATGTACCCCTGTGGATACAGCATGTAAGGTGTGCTGTCACTGCAGAATAGAAATATGAAAGCCCTGTAATGTTTTCTTCCCTGTTCTTGCAGAGCACAGCTGGCTTGTAGATGGAAAAACCTCCTTGTAACCTTGGTTGTCCAGGCTGGTCCAGGCTGGAAACACAGAGAGTTTCCTTTAGAGCCCAGTTAGTTTTCTCTGTTTTTGTAGGCATCTCTTTAAGCAACACAAATGCAACAGAAACAGAAAAGATGCAGTTCCAAAACTGCAGGATCCTTGTTTCTCCATCTGACAGTCTGGAGTAGAGGAAACATCCCTCAGTTTGTTTTCCAGTAAAGTCTTAGCAAGTTATTAGATGCTGACTTTTGCACTAAACTTCTCCGTCAATAGCCTCAGCTAAGAACCCTGCCAAGAAAAAATGCTGTGAGGAAAAAGAGAGAGGCACAGAGGATTCAGGGTGCATAGGAAGCAGCTGAGATAAATGTATATTTACAAGAAGAGATAATTTTTATGTTCACGCTATCTCATGAATGCCTCGAACAATTTAATTTTCCTGCGAAATCACAGACTCTGGATATATTTTAGGTTTCCAGAAACAAACTTCTTCTTCAAAGACCTTACAATACAAGTATTTTACACAGTGGATTATGAATCAAGCTCAGAGCTGAGTGAATGGCAAAGTCCACAAATGCAGTATACATGCACACATCCCAGAAAACAGACCCAAGCACTCTGAAAAAAACACCTTCTTCTACTTAATATTTGTGGGTCATTGTAATGAACTATGAACTCAGTACCAGACCTTTTGATCCTGCACTGGAGCCTTCAATGTCTTTAATTCCTTGACAAAAAGAAAACAAGAGCAGGAACAGTTCTGCATATAAGCACAAGATGAACTATATGAAAGAAACATAACATTTTGTTGTATTAACCCTGCCTGAACTAAACTGGTATTAGAAAGCAATTTAAATCTTCACCTTAGAGATAAGCAAGAATCTTCATCATGGCTCTTGCTAAATTGTACCTGTTGCTGGTTACTCTTTGTTTCACCATTGTGGTAAAACCTGCAGAAATATCATTAAATATTACACACAGCAGCACTGAAATGCATGGTACCTGCTTGCATAATAGGTGTCACATTTCTTTGCTACCAGTGTCCAACTGATTTACATTGCTTTTATAGATACCGTTCATCTCGTCCCTTACTCAAGCTTCTCACTCTTTTGGTTTGTTTTCATAAGTGGCAAAGTCTTCTTTTCCCATTGTCAGAATGTGGCTTTGAAGCACGCAGTGAAATGTTTTGCAGCCTCTCTCAATCATAATTCATCAGTTTCTTGATAGTCTTTTCCACAGTTGATTTACCTCTTAATTGTTTTCATTTCTGTTGAACAGAAAGCTTTAAAACATCAAGTATATATTTTAGTCCATTGATCTTAGTGCTGTTATTTTGCTTGCAAATGTAATCAAGCAAAAATCATTTGTACCTAAGCAACTCTATCTTTCAGGTTTGTGATCTATTTCTCTTTATCTTTCAAAATGATGTTTCAGAGTTCCCCAAGCTTAGATGCTAAAAATAAAGAACTTTTATCTTCTTTCAGCATGAGAACTCAAACCTATCTCACACAGTCTCCCACCCTACATGTTAGTGCAGCTTTTCTTCTCTGTAAAACTAGAGGTCAGTCATCCTGCTCTCTGTCTTGCCTTGGTGATCTTCTGCAGATGCTGTCAAGTTGTGATTGGTCTGGCAATTTGTAAGTGACCTTCAGAAGAATTTCTGACTTTTTTGCGTAGTCCACTCACAAAAACCACCATGGGGTCCTTTTTTAAAACTCTCAGTCACACAGACCTTCCTATCAGGCTTTATAAATGTCAAGATTATTCACAAATTCTTATACAAAAACAATTTCAAATCCTTACTGCTTTTCACTCCATCTCCCAGTTATTGGCATAAAGATAATCAAAGATCTGCTTTCCACATCTCTCGATATTTTGATTCATTTTATTCTCAAGACCTTTTTATATTATCCTGAGTTTTCATTTTAATCCATTTTGTTATTAATTTAACCTCCTTTGGTAACATCCTCCTTCTCCAGAAATCTGGCTGCTTTTCTGGTATTGAGGATTGAAACTTTATTATTCCCTTGTCTCCTTAGTAAGAGAATCAGTTATCCACAGCAAAAAAAAACCTGCTCTTACCAAGTGAGCTGCTCATTTGCAGAAAGCTCTTTCTTTACTTTTCTTTCCCTTCTTCAGAAGCTTCTTGAGCTCTTTTAGTTTTAACCCCATTCCCCAACGTCCATATCTATCAGCAGCAGCAGATCCCCTGCCTCCCAGAGCCAGAAGCCTTTCCAACTCTCGATTCCCATTTCCTATCATCATTCTGGAAAATGCACGGCCCTTTTACTTGTTCCTTGAAAATATTTTCCCATCCTTTTTGGCACAGAATTGCTAACAGGACCATCATTTCTCTTTAGTCTGCTGGAGATCTCCACTTAGACACACTCAATTGCGTTGCAGACTGGGCTGCCAGCCAGCCACAGGTATGTCACCTCATAGCTGTCTGGTCCAGACAGCCAGCTGTGTCTTCAGCAACAGCTTCTGCTCTTTTCATATTGGAGGCATGAGAACAGCAGGGCTACCTCAAATTATGTTCTATTATTTTTCCTCTTTGCCAGGGTGAACTGAAGGAGCTATAAAGGAGAGTTTTACATGACATAACTTTATTGACTGAGTTTTGATGCAAATTTCCTTAGACTATTTCTGGAGCCACAGGAAAATAATAAATCCCTGCAGGACATGATACAGGCACATAAATAACAGTCCTCAGGAGAGCAGTTCTTAGAGGCATTCCCTTTCCATCTGCATTGGCTAGACAGAGCAAAGGAAAGTGCCTTCATAACACATCAGTTACACAAAGTGCTGGGCATTGGGAGACCTGGATATCTCTATTTCACAGCCACTGTCACCGGCCTGAGCCTTGTTGGGTGCTTGGTTGACATGCTACCACTTCAGCCTGTGTTGACCAGTGTAAATGTCCCTACTGGAGTTCTGCAATTTCAAAATTGATGCATTCTCCTTTTCCTTATTCAGCAGCTCTTTAGTCATTTGGTCACAGCATGTGATATCTGCATTTGTCCTTCCAATTTTGTTTTCCAGTATGGCCACTGACTTGTATTGTAGATAGAGACAATCTTTGCTGGCTTCAGGCAGGAAAAAGAAACCAATGAAATAAACCCAATTATAGACACAGTCACTCAAGCCATTGTACACAGAATAATATGTGGGTCATTTAAAGCAAAGTATATGTGCTGCAATTTGGTATTTTCTAAATAGCACAAGCATCCCAATCAGTAATTGGCTATTGCTACTGCCCTGTTCCACCAGTCTGTTGGCAGGAAGGGACTGTCCCCTCCAATACAGACATTCACCTCTGTCTCCAAGGTCTCAGCCACACAGACTTATAGATGTGCCAAAGTTTCATCTCCCAAGATTCTAATCATGGGAAGAACAAGATGAAGGCAGTAAAAAACCTGCACAAGCCTCCAAAGAGGAACCATTTTAATTAGTTATCCTTCTCCCAGAAGAAGTGCCTGAGACTAAAATTACAGTTTTTATACAGAACCTAACCTATAAACAGAACTAACTAAAGTATGTAATCCTATGGTGCACATCTCACTTATCCCTGAGGACTCATAAGTGAACATGGAATAAGAATATAAGAACAAGAACAAGAATAAGAATAAGAATAAGAATAAGAATAAGAATAAGAATAAGAATAAGAATAAGAATAAGAATAAGAATAAGAATAAGAATAAGAATAAGAATAAGAATAAGTGATTGGATCTGTTGGAGTACCAAGAATCCACAGTTTTCAATGAATAATTGACACTATTCCTCAAACAAAAAAAGACCAGGCCACTTATCTCTGGTTCCATTGGCTTCATCAAAAATTGCAAATACTGAAGCTTACTGAAGAAATCAAGTGTAGCAGGTTGAACGCCTACTTTCAGTCACCACATTTGACAGCCCCACAAATCTGTGTAATAACATTTTGGCCATAAAATACACTGCACTATTTTAACACTCAACATGTTTATGCTTGAAGCTGCCTCTTGAATTCCCAGGGAGGCATTAGAAGAAAATTAAAAAGCACAGCCAAAAAATATAACCACAGTCAGCCCCCACTCATAAAGTTTAATTGGAAAGCAGATATTAAGTATGTATCTTTATTACATTTTGAAACAATGAATAATATATATGTTGTTGGCTAAAGACTGAGCTCTGAAGAGTGAGTACATTGTTTTATTATTCAAATGCAAGTTAAAGTGCACTGTATTTTCAATTCATATGGGCACCACTTTCTGTGAAATAAATAAATACATCCACCAGCCTCAGATGTTGATTTACATACTCAAGTACCTCTAATCACAATCCTAAAAGCAAGGGTGGGAAAAAACAGTAGCCAAAGCTGTTGCCAGGACAACTTATCCCCGGATTTAGCATTATCATGAAGGGAAAACCTACAAGGAATTTAATTAACCAATACCTCAAACTTGCAGCCTGCCAAGCACTGCCTACTCCCTTTTAAATCCAAATCCCTCAGGAATGACTGCACTGCTGGTGGCTGCACCCGCTCAACAGAGAAGCAGCGTGGGATATGTCCACAGGATTCCGTACGAGCAGCGTGAGCCTGCCCCATGCCCTGGCCCACAGCAGGAGACACGAGCCAGCAGTCATGCTAGGCTGGCTGTCAACCTGGAGCCAAGCCCCAGCTAATACAACCTAGAATCTAAGAATTATGGGATTGTCTATACTGGAAAAGATCCTTAAGATTATCAAGTCCAAAGGTTCACTCAGCACTGCCAGGTCAACAACTAAACCATGCCCTTGAAGGCCACATCTACACATCTTTTAAATAATTTCAGAGATGGTGACTCCACCACTTCCCTGGGAAGCCTGTTCCAAAGTTTGACAATGCTTTTGGTGATGGAATTTTTTCTAATATCCAATCTAAAACTTATCTCCTTTTCTGTTAAAGAATATATTAACCCAAGTTTTACATTTCAGTGATGTGATCACACTGCCCTTGGTGAGCTGAGTGAACAGGCCTGCATCTGGCACTCTCTATAGTGTAGATTTAATCTTGGACTTAGTTTAGGTTGTCATGAATCTTAAAGATCATCTAGTTCCTCTTTGTCCTGTAATGGGCAGGGACACTTTTCACTAGACCAGGTTGATTAAAGCCTCTTCCAACCCAGCCTTGAACACTTCCTGGGATGGAGCAGCCACAACTTCTCTGGCCTGTTCCAGTACCTCACCCCTCTCACAGTCAGTGAGCTTAAGGAGAAACCAGTCCATCAGATACATTTGCTTGATGCAGTTGGTTGGATGGCAGACAAAGATGTGGCAATATAAACAGGACATCCACACTACAGCTGCTTCCTACTCCTTTAGACTTCCCTTATATCTGCATTTTGATGGGAGATGACAGAACTTCTCTCATCATTTGTGAACAACATTGCAGTCCTCCTCAGGACTTGGACTGCCTGATGGCTGCTGTAGCTTTGAGCAATTTGCTCCAGTTGACCCTACTTTGAGTCAGCAGGTAGCTGACCACTGGGATCATGGCTTTGTCACCACCAGGGCTGTTGCTTCAAAGCAGTCATTCTTTAATTTTTTCCCTTGCTTAAAATAATAGTTAATAAGTGTTTGTTAATTGGAAATTAACACCATTATTAAAGTTTTAAACTGTGGTGGACAAGAAGTCAAGTTGTTTGTGTCAGGGTTAAAAAGGGGGATTTAAGAAGGCAAGTATTAAAGCAGCATCCAAGAAAATTTTGAATTTCAAAAATACCATCAAGCAATAAATCAATAAGTGGAGGAGAAACAACAGATGTTTGCATGACTCATGCAAGTAAAGAATAAAAGAAACATCAGCAGGCTTTCAACATAACTTTCATTCCTTTCTGAGGTTTGTCATACAGTCATGTTTACATTGTATGTTTTTGTAGTCTCTCATTCTTCACTTTCCTTTCAAGAGAAGTTCAAGAGATGAAAGTATGAAACAGATACTCTGTATTATTTTATCATGTCAAAATACAGTACTGGCACATTATCACTTCAAGTACTGTCTCATGATCAAAACTGATTTCTTTACAGGCTTGTGTGTGATTAATGGTTTAATCTTTGTCATGCCATAACTAGTAAATATAAGGACTGAAATCTTTTAACAATGTGTGTCAGGAAAGCTTTGGTCAAAAAACTTTTAATCATCATTCTTTGTACTAACGGAGAAGCCAAGGATATCCAAGTGGGATACTAATATCAAAGCTTATGTAATACAGGTATTATAAATACATCTTCCACAAAACTGCCATTCAACACTCAGGCAGCTTATGGGGAAAGATAAAGTATTTGATTGTAACTAAAAGGTTTTAGGTGCCTTCAAACTATACTTTAAGCCCATGTTTCCAAAGCCCCTTTTCTCCTGATGAGTGGTGGCATTGAAGCATTTTCATGCTTGGTCACTGTTAAGTAAAAGGCATGTTCTTCCTTCCTCCAACATGCTAAAAGTTTCCCCATCACTTTCAGGGAGAAGAGCACAGTGCCTCAATAGTGAGTTAAATTATGCTTGACTCAAAAAATAAAAAATCCAAGGGACATCAAGAGTGCACAGGTCCATATCTCCCATATCTTTGATGCCCATATTCCTGGGTAAATGCAAGTGTAGCTGTCAGGTGTTGTTTACATCCTCACACACTGTTGCAAGTGACCTTTGAAGTGTCCTCTCTGGAGAACACGGTCACAGTTATCATGTGTTATGATGTATATGTTTACAACTTCGTTGAAATTCCGTAGAGTTCTAGTGATCGATTGTGTGATGCACAGAATGGGGATACGAAGAGAGGTTGACCTAAGAGCCCATATGTTTTCAAAAGTTGCATATAGTGCCCTTCTGTGCTTAGGACACAGAAGAACACTGTCATGCAGCCTTGGCTCATACCCTCAATATTCTTATGCAGCTATTTAAGTCTACAAGTCCTACTGGTCTCTGATAAGGAATCCCAGAGTAAAGGGATATTCATAACAGTAAAGAAAGGTAAAATCATATGGGTATCATAAGAGTTTCTCATAATCAAAAGTATCACAAGACTGAATGCAAACACAAGTCCTTGAGAATCCCAGGGGATCACATGGAAGGTGTGAAAGTGCTCTTTGTGTCCATGAGGGAGATGGAGAAATTGTGGATTTCATTTGAGAGGAAGAGGTAAAAGTATGTACAATTCTTATATTAGGATACTCAGTATTAAGGGGGAAAGACACAAGCCCAGACAACTGGAAGGAAATATTCGGGGTATATTTGCACAGGCCCATGCTGGTTAGATTGGCTCACAGTGGATCCATTCAAACGTGTAATGCTTCACTGTTACATGCCCTGTGCCAGTTCCTTCCTGCTTACAGAGCTGGCTGGCTCAGAGCACAGGCAGAGGAATGTCTGTTAATGTGTCTGAATATAAGAGGGTTCAGATTTAAGACGATGTAGTACTCAGTATCTCTACATGGAGGTAATTATAGCTTTGACCTTTATTACCTTTACCCTCACCTCAAAATCTTCTTTCATGCCATATTTGTGAAACCATCTTTTCCTGAATCTTGCTGTGTTATCTGGAAATGTTCCACTTGAGAAGGGAATTGCTGGTTGTACTTAGAAGGTAAAAATAAAAAAGAATCCTGACCCCATTATCACAGTCATTCAACAGGAATCACATGGCATGACTGGAAAGTGAGGCAACACCTGAATCTTTATATCTTTTTTTCCTGTTTGGATACAAAACAAGGGAAAAAACCAAACATGGAGGTACTGCAAAAATGTCTGAGCAGCTTTTAAGTTTGAATCTTGTGGCTATCAAGAAGCTGGTTGCTGAGAGTAGCTGGCAGACAGGAGGAATAGACAGAAAATAGGCAGATGCAGCTGGCAGATAAAATCTTGCAGAAAATTTAGCCTCATTTTGGTACTTTTGCTTGCAAACACAGACTTACGTGGAATGAGAAAAGCAGTCATACTGGTTGGAAGATGAGCATGAAGTGTCAAAGTGAAGGGGGGAAAAAATGCAAGAGATATAACAAGCCTTTATGTGTGTTTAACACTGGGTTGATTCCTCTGCAGGAATAAGTCAGCCCTGTGAAAACTGGGTTACATCAGCTGAACATCTGATCCAGTATGGTCAACTAATTTGTATTTATCTAACTCTGTCTTGAGTCCAATGTATCAGTTATTTGCACACAAGAAAGGTAAACTACAGCCTGAACAAAGCTAGGAATGCAGCAGGGGGAAGAAGTAATCTAATGGCATAGGAGATAGCACTGCCAAAAGTGGACAAAGACAAGAGGGAAAATCATCATTCTTAGAAGGAAGTCATCTTGTAGTTTTTCCAGCATACATAGCTCAGAGCAGTCATGATATTCAGTTACTAGCCCAACTTGTTTTGCTCAGTTTGGGAACTAGGTATTTATTACTTAGATCAGCTTTACCACAAATTTACATTGAGCTCTGTCCCATAATCCCTGATTTATAGCATCTTAAACAAGATTAAGAGCAAACTTTTGTTTTTCAACGTCTCAAGTGTAGCATCAGGCAAGACAAAGCTGGGACTCGTAGCTGAGGTTCACACTTCCAAGAGCTTATGTGGTTTTTTGGATTGTTATGCTCTATTGTGAACAACTGTCTTATGAAAGGTGAAGAAAGCCAAGAAAAGAGAATATAGAGAAAAGTCTTGACAGATCTGGATGCATTGGCCTTTATTCTGCCCACCTAGAGTTATTTAACACTTCAAAAACTAGTCTAAAAGCAACACACAATCTGTAGAAAGGCAGAGTACTAAAGAGAGTGAGATTTGTTGTTTCTAATTTTGTATAGAATTTGCCAGATTTCCTCTCTCAAGTAATGGTTGTATGTGTGCTTAACAGGGGTGGATGAGGAGCTCCCTTTCTGTCCTGTCTGTAACTCAAACTGATGTTGCAGTGAACTGGCGTAGCACCTGTGGTGACCAACCATTTTCACTCACAGCCCTGCCTGCAGAGCCCTGTGAGTCAGGCAGAAACTCAGCGATCAATTTTCATATGCCATTTGCAGCATGGTCCCTTCAGGATATGAGGCAACAGCATCTGGCTAAGGAAACACAAACACCTCAGGTGAAAAACTTCACAGAACCTTAGCAAGGCACCAAGGTTTTGAGGACTGAGAGTATGACCTTTTTGTCTTGTACTCCTTTGGGAAATCAATACTTGAATGCTTGTTCTGTTCTCAAAATAAATATTGCACAGTTTTCCTTTTCCTGTTTTATTGTGGGGGTTTTTTTCACCCATGCCTGATCTCCGTACTCACAAGCCCCTCTGCAGTAAGCAGCAATCAGACTGGGGAGCACAAGGCAGGAACCTCGATAGTTACAGACTCATGGGTTGAACAGCCATGCTGACAAATTTTCAGGCTTTGTTCTCTCTCTACCAATAACTCTTGTACTATTTAGCCTACATCAAGTAACTTCATCAGGTTTAATTAATTTAACTAATTTTGCTGCACACATAGTACCTTCTGAGGACATTGAAGAGTCAAGAGTCTCCTTCCCTCAGTGCCTGTTGTTCCTGACAAGCTCAGATAAAAGGTTGATTTCCTGTCCCCTCCAGCTCACTGTGTCTCTGGTGCAGGTGGCAGTCATGGAATGGATGGCTACTGAGCACCTGCATCCCTCCTACACAGAGCAGAGAGCGTGGCACACCAGGAAAAGCAATTCAGGGAAGCCAAAGCTTAGTCCTCCATTTCACTCTGCTCTCTGAAAAAACCTGCCTGCTACATAAATAATGAACTCTTCAGGATAAGGAGATTTTTCTTTATGCATGTTTGGACAGTGCCTAACAGCACAATAAAGCCCTGGTCACCTCAGAAGCCTCTGCGTGCCTCTATAATATAAATATATAATCATAAAGAATGAGTTGTCAGAGAAAGAGGTCATGGATCAGAAGAGTAAATCAAACTTTAATAGCCCATCAGGGCCAGACTGCCTAGCAACAAAACAATTCATCATTAGGAAGTTTTTGTGCTTTATTATAAATTTAGATTTAAAAGAAATGTTGAAAACCCTGGGTCAAATTTGCTCTGTTACTTTGGTGCAAATTTATTGAAGTCAATAGAGCTGCTATAAATTGAAGGGGAAAAAATTACCTTCATTGTGAAAAAAACCCTTTTTTATGCTTTAAGTCTAGAGAGTACATACTACACCTTTAAATGTTTAGTTCTATAGAAATATGGCTATTTTCTTAAACAAATTATTGATTTGGATTCTTTTTTTTGTTATTTACTCTGCTTGTGCCACAGTCATTTCAAACATATATAAAGCAAAATGCTTGGATCTCAAGTGATCTGAATGAGTGATTATATCAGAAAGTTAAAACCAAATCACCTAAATCTTAGCGTTTAAATTAACATCATACTACTCAAATTCTATAAAGACATAAATAGATATTCCAGATTAAAACTGTTTCAACTTTAGGAAATGCCTTAACTGACGAGAATCCCTTTTCCTTCATATTTTTTCTTCTTCTTCTCATACACAGTAAGGGATCCATCTCATTTGTACTGCATATGACACCCATTGAACTGCTGGCCTCAAGTCTGGCTTGGTCCATGCAGGCATCTCTCATCTTCTGCATAACCTTTGAACAGTAGCAGAGTAGATAAGTTAAATTCTTTTATTAACTCCTAGTAATTTTCAAGTAGGTTGAATGATCATTTTCAGAAATCTGGTCACCCCATAAGACTGCCCTTTGTCAGGAGAGACACTATTGAATTTAGTCTTTTAAAACCATCAGAGGATCATGCCAGCTATGCATCTTTCAGACTTTTTTTCTGTTTTTCAGTATCACAAGGTGATTTATGAAGCATCCACCTCTTTCTTAATAGAACTTCATACACGGTTCTTGCAGACCTCAAAACCAGGGATGTTTAATAACTTTCAAATCCCAGCCCTGTCTCTTATAGCTTTAGGTGTTGCCGCATCTTGGCTGACAGTCTCAGGTGTGGTACTCATCTATTTCTGTAGATTTTTCAGGAGGATTTAATATCAATTTTTTACTGTACCTTCTGAATAATTTTCTGTAGGTTATGGCTTGGTCATCTGAAAGTGCTCAACTGCCGTCTTTCCCTCTCTTTCCTCCTCTGCAAAAATAACAATAAAATAAAACAGACTTGTCAAATGCTAATGGCTTTCACAGTACTAGCTCAGCCAAGAGGCATGAGATGACCAGTTTCATCTTATCTTTGATGATGTCATATAGGCCAGTTTGATCAGAACATAAATTGTGTTTGTCTTTCTGATTCTAATTTCTGGTAAATTCTTGAGTAATGTCAGAAAATAGACATCTGATTAGACTGATAGATTTTATAATCTGAGGCAGTTCCAAAATCTGATACGTTGGGTGACATTAGTGCTTCGAATGTTAGATTTTTAATTGCAAACAGAAGGCCATCTGCATAGATTAATAATTTGTGGGTGTCTGGCTTGTCCTTTTATTTGCTTTTTGCATCCAGTAGTGTTTGTTAATGTTTCTAGTTATAAGACAAGTAATTGCATTTCTCTGTATACTGTCAGCAGCAGGGGTTTTACTATCACAACAGATGGGGATGTGTACAGAGCTTTGATTAACGCCCCAGATTTATTTTACAAACCCTATGTTTATTGTAGTACAGACAGTTGAGAGAGACTGACTTTTTTTCTTTTCCTAATATTGTGTCATTGAGAATCACCAGAAGCCAGTACTACAGACGACCTATACTTGTTCATATACTAAGACATTTTAAAGCACCTGAATTACTTAGGACCCTTAAGATATTGAGGTTTAATGAAACTTTCTGAAATTAGGCATTTAATCTCTTTGAAAATCTGTAAGAGTTGATAAAAGAATTTAAGTTAAAAGTTACCAAAAACTTCTGTGAGTTTTGAAAAATATTCAAAACATAACTGAAACTCACTCAAATTAGGCAGCCAGAAACATAAAGTAAACAAAACAGAAAACCATGGGCACATGGAGGCCAACTTAGATGGTGTTTAGGTATCTATCTCTGGAAAACTTGATCAAAATCTACAGTAAAGATTTTTCCTTGGACTTATATTTCACCAAGACAGAAAATCAGTACCTTCTCCTATCTTGCACAGCATCCCAATACCACAGAAAGTCTTAGTACTGTTAACACACCCCATCAATCTACAGGAGCCCTTGCAAAATCCACTGGGGCTTCCTACCCTCCCTTCTGATCTCAATATAAACTCTAGTACCTTCAGCCACCTTCACTGAAAAATGTAGCCAGAATAGAGAAATGATTAGAGGAAGAAGTTTTTAGAATGGTATCCCTAAGTGTTTGTTTGGATTATTCCCTTTTTGAATCACATCTTCATCCTGAAGTCATTCAAATCCATATCTCCTACCTCTTGTGAGTGTGTCCAACCAATAGGTTATCTATTAGCTGTGAAGGGAGAGGGAAGAGACATCCTAACCCATGTTCATGGGAAGGTGGGCAAAGAAAAGGGTAGAGAATGGGGACAAGGGTGCAGATCATGGATCTGCTGAGCACACGCAGTCTTTGCTCTCTCTACTACTCTGATATTTTTCCTTGAAATGTCATCAAATAAATGCAGCATACCTTTTATTTTCTTTACTTCTTCTCCTACAGACCACCCAGATCAACTCTGAAATTAACAACATGGAGAGAAAGCTGTCACAGGACAGAAGTCCTTTTTACAGATGGTAATACCCATGTCAATATAAGCCAAAACCCATAGGAAAGGAAGAAGAGAAGTAAAATAACTTGGAGTGATTTCAAAGCAGAGGGTAAGATTGTTGAATCTACACTACTGAGTTTATTTTGGATAAATGAATAAAATTAATGCCAATGATCCTTTTCCCTTAAGGGGTAACATCTGCAGCTGATTTATCCCTAAGTATTTACAGCAACCAGAACCATCCCAATTGCTAAAGCAGATCACATGTGAAAGCTTTGAATCGGAATACTTGCAATTTCGGTCTTCTTGAAAAGGGGGATGAAAAATATATTCCTATTTTACAGCACATTAAAGGGGATTCTCCTTGAACTTCATGATTTAGGAAAAAATCAAACTCCTCTACATATTTATACCTACATAAATATAATCAAACAAAGAGAGTTACCTTTTCCCTCAGGTTACATGCTGAACCTCTGTTAAAAGTTATTCATGGCCATCATCAAAAGAGTTAGATATAATCACGAATCTGCCAGTTTAGCCCTATATAATGCTTATCTTCCCTCAGCAGGTATAACCCACAGACAATTGTTACACATACAGATAATCAGAAAGAAAGATATCTGGCCAGAAAGAAGTCTGGGCAGAAATATGGCCTTAATCTTCTGGAGAAATAGTTAGGGCCTCACAAATGGCACCAGAAATCAATATGTGGCCAAATGATTCAAGTTCCAAAGCATTCTATTCAGGACAACCCACAGACATGTCTCTAAAGCAGATGCCTGCTGAGAAGTCAGCACCATGGGTGTCATCAGTCAGTGGGAGGAATGTTTGATTCAGTTGCCTAAATACAGTCATCTAATGCCATCAGGATATGCCACCTGGCCTCTAGCTGTTCTCCAAAGTGTACAGCTCTTCTTTAAATCTTCTCCCATAGCTGCCAGTCCTCTACAGCAGTGACAGCTCCATGTTAGTGGGATACTCTGTAACCTTGCAAATGACAGAGGAGACAGAGTTTAAGTTGAATCCCACTCTATTTCTCCACTGCCTGTAATGGAAGCTCAGGCACTGGCAGCACATGTAGACTCCAGCACATTCACACTGGTCACAGCCAGCGTTGGCTTCATGAGGGGAAATCAAACCTGATTTCCTTCTATGATAAGATAACCCATCCAGCTGATCAAGGGAAGCCAGCTGATGTAATTCTTACAGTTTTCAGTAAAGTTTTCCACACTCTTACAGGATCCTCTGGACAAAATGTCCAGCACACAGCTGGATAAACACATCCTGAGATGGGTGAGCAACTGGCTCATGGGTTGGGCACAAAGGGTTGTAATGAATGGGGTAACATCAGACTGGTGACCTGTCACCAGTGGGGTTCCACAGGGCTCAATCTTTGGCCCAGTGCTCTTCAAAATCTTCAATAATGACCTGGACACAGGACTGGAAGGAATACTGAGCAAGTTCACAGATTATACAAAACTGGAAGGAGCTGTTGACTCCCTTGAAGGCAGGGAGGCCATGCAGAGAGACCTCATAAATCCAAGGACTGGGCAGTCACCAACCATAAGAAGTTCAACGAGGAAAAGTTGTGCACCTGGAATGGGGCAACCCTGAATGTATGGACAGAGTGGGAAATGAGAGGCAGGAGAGCAGTGCCACAGAAAGGGACCTGGGCGTCCTGGTCTGTGGAAAGCTGAACACGAATCAACAGTGCCCTTGGTAGCCAGGAGGGCCCACCCTGTCCTGGGGGCATCAGGCAGAGCATCTCCAGATGCTGTACTCTGCTCTGCACTAGCACAGCTTCACCTCGAGTCCTGTGTGCAGTTTTGGGTGACACAACATAAGAAAGACATTGAGCTATTAGAGTGTCCAAAGCAGGGCAACAAAAATGGTGAAGGGCCTTGAGGAGAAGCTGTGTGCAGAGTAGATGAGGTCGCTTGGTCTGTTCAGTCTGGAGAAGAGGAGACTGGGGGGAGACCTCATTGCAGTTACAGCTTCTCCTCATGAAGGGAAGAGGAAGGGCAGACCCTGACCTCTTCTCTCTGGTGACCAGTGACAGGACGCAAGGGAATGGCCTGAGATTGTGTCAGGGGAGGTTTAGGTTGAATATTAGAAAATGGTTCTTCACCCAGAGTGTGCTTCAACACTGGAACAGGTTCCTCAGGGAAATGGTCACAGCACCAAGCCTGACAGAGCTCAAGAAATGTTTGGACAATGCTCGCAGACACATGGTGTGAGTCTTGGGGATGGTCCAGTGCAGGGTCAGGATTTGTACTCAGTGGTCCTTGTGGGTTCCTTCCAACTCAGCCTGCTCTGTGATTCTGTTATTCTGTGATCAACATTTAGGTGCTCTTGACTCTATGTTTACAGGTCTGCTTTATACCCTAAGAACAGGGAAAACCTTAGACTCTGTGTGGCAGAAGTACTGTGTAGAACTTGTCTCACTAGGTATCCGAATTAACTTGCCCTCATTTGATGGAGTTTGCCCTAACTTGAATAGTGCAGCTTAGAAATGATTGCTGTTATCCTGACTGGATGGCTATTAATGGCTTTACTGGGTTTTTTTTGTGGCTTAGGTACCTCTGTACAGCCATCTATCCTGCCATAACATGCCAAGTCCTCTGGTCCCAGGCCTGTACTTTGGTTCCATGACACACTGCCCTGTAAGGTTGTATTAAACTTGATCAATAACAAAGTGGTAGCTGAGAGGAGAATTTCAAGAGAGATACACCAGTCTATCCAGTGATTCAGTGTTGGAGTTCATGGTTGTCATGCAGCACTCAGTGATCCTTTTCAGCTTTCTTTACAGAATACTTTAACCTGCGTGTGTGTATACCTCCTTTAGAGCTCCCTGATTCCAGCTTCCTGAAGATCATTCCCTCTTATCTCCTCTGCTATTGTGCTTTCACTTCTTGCATTTCTTTTCCATGGCACTTCCTTCCATCAGCAAATCTGAAGGGAAGCACAAGCTCTGAAGCACATTAGCTTCGTCTCATTAAAGTTTTTTCACCTCTGCTCCTCACCCTCCTACAGCTGCAGCTCGGTGCCAAGGGAAGGGGAAGGAGAAGAGTGGGGCGAAGAGCTATTAGCATACACTGAAGCACAGCTGTATTGACATGCTCCAAAGCACCGTGTTATTTTGGCTGAGCAGGCTGGAGCCAAGATGGAGGTATTGTTGCATGGCACGGACAGTTAAGGATCTCGTCTAACTTCTGAAAAAGCCTGATTCTGTTTGATTTCCACAGCAGCTGTTGTTGTGTGAGCTGCAGAATAATTCAAGCTCAGACAAGATACTGAATCAGAGTAACATTGTTAGCTATCCTATTTCTCTACAGAGTAAGGTGGACTCAGTGAGTTGAAATCCTAATCCTGCAAAAAACAAGATATTATGAAAATTATTCTCCTTCTAGTTTGAAAACTTTGAAGCTGAAAGATCATGAAAAGCTGTAAGTTTATAACAATTTTGCACAATGCAATGGAAAATAAAAGGCTGGTCAAAAACTGATCAGCAGGAAAAACTTCAAAAATCCCTTTTTGGGTTTCATTGCAAAATGTTCGTTTGTTAGCAAAGAAATAGAATAAGAGGGAATGCAGGTCATTAAGTGCATGGTTCAGATATTTACACAGAGGTGACTGGAGCCTCCATGTAAATTTAGATACCACTGGCCTGCAGGTGCTGCTGCAGAAAGCTGCCTCTGGTAGAACTCATGGCTTATCTGTGTGTCCTGTGCAGATTCCTAGGATTTTTTTAGGGAACAATACTACAGACTTTGGTGTGATAGAACTCAGGAGGTAATTTATACCAATTATATGCTCAAATACTGGTTACTTCAAAAGTCACATTTTAGGAACAATAGAAAGCACAAAAAAAGATAAGAGACTCTGAAAGCTAGAAAAATCTCTCACTTTTCTGCATTTGGGCATAGCCCATTATCATCTTTTGAAAAATATTTGAAGACAATCTAAACTTATTTTGAGATCTCAGTACAATGAAGTGTAATGTTGCTTTCTTCAGAAATCAGGCCAGCTAGCAAAAGTCCAAGTTTTTAGACTGCTTTCAGCAATGCAGTTTATCCTAAACTAGGGAGGAAAGCTTAACTACCATTGTCTTCAGTCTTCACAGAAAACACCAGCAAAATCACATCATGGTGCCAGCAGTAAAGAATTATGCCACATTAAAATGGACAGAGACCTTTAGCTGGGTACTGAAGACATCTTGGGTGGTCATAATTTCAGGTTTCTCTCCATCAGGACTGCACTTCAATGTGTTTTAATGACTTGTAATTGGTGTGGCAGTTACAGACTATATTGGGCTAAAGGTTTATAGAAATAGTATCACATACCTGAAAGCTCACAGGTCCTCTGCCTGCATTACACAAGCCCCTATTGATTACATTTTTTACAGCCCCCAAGTCTTCTTTTGCCCTGAGTGTATCCATGTCAAATGCAGATCCAGAAGAGCTTCATTAATGTTAGATCACCATACTGATGATGACTATTGGTCAGATATTAGAACCAGAGCTATAGTACTCCTGCTTGAACAGGATCATATATCACCCTAAAACTAGACTTCTTTTCTCTGTTAAAGTAAGGGTGACATTATGTGCATTTATTTGTTTATATGTGAATGCTGAAAAATCTCTGGTTGAGCTGCTGATTAATCATTTGATAATAAAAAATTAATTTTGACCTACACCTGGTATTAAAAATGTTGATGTTTTAACTGTATGAAAGATTAAAATGCAAATATTAGTTTAGAACAGTAAATTAACATTTTGATTAAGCGGGATAAGACACAAGCAACTTCCTTTCGAATGTTTCATTTCAATGATTTCCAGATTGGTAAGTATTTAAAACAGATACACAAGTTAGTGGAAAATTAAAGAGTCTTTTTCTGTTCTGTGAAGATATTTCTGTTTTCTCCTTCATGGCTTTATTGAAAAGAAGAGAATCGAAGAGATTTACCTATTGCTTTATTCCTGGTCTGCCAGAGGAACATAGAAATAGACATTATAGGGGAGAATCACCACACATTCCTGTAATTCTCCACAGATGCATACATTCATTCCAGCATGGTGGCAGCTAAAGAAAAATGATCTCTAAAAATAATCTTAATGTGACCATTTTTGGGTGGGTGTGTTTTGCTGCATTAAGCTCTTGGAGAGTTTGTGTTTACGTTAATCTGTTATGTCCATATCAAGAGGCTCAAACAAATACTGAAAAACATTAGAACACCAAATAAATTGTTTTATTCCATCTTTATGAAGCCATAATACCCTCTTGCTCAGGAAAAAAAAAATACAGCTAAGAATGCTCTCACATAATTTTTCTGGTAGTTCAGGGCATGGGGATACTAAAAAATTTACAATCAGATTTATGTTATTAAAAATATCGTTAAGAGCAAAGCTGTCAATTACAACCTTAAATATCCCAGCATCTCCCAAGATGCCTAGTCCTGAAAGAGCACTCTTTAAGGGTCAACTCTTTCTCTAATTAAGTAAAAAAAATCCCCATTGCTTCAAATAGACAGGCTCTGTCCCTGCAAGCATGGGCCCTTTACTTGTTTAGCTATTACTTGAGCTACCTCTTTGGCTTCTCACCCCCACCCAAGAGAAAAGACTGAGAAAATACCTCATAGTCCCTGCTGAATCCTCTGACATGTTCCTCAGCCTGCTTACCACATTTTAAGTCCACCTTTCTTTTTAGAAGTCAGTCCTTCTTTGAGTGCAGGTTGGGAATAGATGACCTCCTGAGGTCTCTCTCAATCAAAATTTCTGTATGATTTGTGATTTCACAGGGATGCTTGAATCTATCTCACAAAAACGCATCTTTTTGCCAACTGATTGAAAATTTTGAAAATGTTACTGAAAACAAGACAAAAGCATGAGAGTGTAGATGCCTCCCTTGTGTATTTTCATAGCGTGTACATTTGAATTCCTTTAGAATGTTAACAATTCCAGGTTTCCTATAGTGCAATACTTTTGGGGGGTATAATTATTGCAACCATGTAATGGGTTTTTATACTTTTAAATTACCCAAATATACTCTCTCTCTGAATGAGCACCATAATTCTAGAATGTCTCTGTTTTGGAACAGAGAAATATTTGTGTCAAGGCAGCAAAATCCTAAGAGCTTTCTCTCGAAAATGAGCATCAAAAATTGTCTGATGCTTATGCCATACTTCAGTTGCCTAATACACAGGTATCTGCAGGTCTTTCTCATGTGATAAGGGTGCTGATATGCCTATCTGCTTTTGAGAAAGATGAAACTGGGTCTGTAGAGAACGGCAGCTGGAGGCCAAGCAGGAGGTAACTAAAACCTCCTGAACAGCACTCGAGAACTTCTATCCAAGCAAACAACTCCCCTTTGTGTGGGTCTGAGTTCCAGATTAGGACACTTAAATATAGATGCTGGAATATGACTGTCCAGTCTCTGTGTCCAACCAATTCAGAGCTAAACTGAACTCGAATTCCCTCAACGCTCAAGAGTAGCCAAGTCCTACAGGTGAGATGGGCACATATAGCACAGAGTCTGTGGGAGACTTGTGGCTTCTGGCAAGTGAAATGCCTTCCTTTGTCTCAAGTGATGGGTAATTTCTATTGTCAGGAAAGTGATTTGATCCATTAGTTATTCCAGTCAGTGGTGCCTCTGGAGTGATTTTGTTCCCTCTAATAAAGCACATGTTGGTGTGAACACCTGTGGGACTCCACCAGCCAGACTCCCCACATCACCAAGGACCACAGCAAGAGCTCAGACAGCACGCACACAAAACTAAATCAAACCCTTCAGATACCCAAATGTAGGTGTCTTAATGTTCATTGAATCCCACACTTCACGTAATTTCCCCCAGTGAGACTATGTTTGTCATCTTCCCAAAGCTTTTGTCACAGCTGTCCTTAAATGTAGCTCAAAATGAGCATCCTAGTGTTCCTTGTAGGAATTGTAATTATGTTCATAAGACAAGTTAAAGAATTACTTGTCATTTCAGCTTGCTCCAGAACCCTTTTAAGCCCATGAGAGTCCTGTGAACTTCAGTTCAAGAATTAAGAACTATAAGGTCACTTCTTTTTAGAGGCCTGTGGATGGGTATTAGAAGACATAATTAGCTGCAATCAAATCATAAAGAGTATGGGAGGGAGCAAGAATCCTGCCTAAAAACTTGTGTGAGCTCTTACTCCTTCATAAGGACATCTTTAAAAGCATCACAACTCTTCTGATCTGAGTGGATAGAAAAATGTAGGAAGCTGTTTCTCATTATTTCTTTCTCTCATGTGCTTAACAATAATTACATCCTTTAGTCTAACCTTGTTCTAGTCATGGTTGTCAAACACTTCTAGAAATAACCACTGATCAGCATTAACTTTATTCAGGCAATATCTTAAAAATAGCATAAACCTCTTCCTGCCCTCTTTTTTCTTTATGCCTATGGATAAAATGAGTTTCAGTAGTACTATAACTGATGGTCATGCATAAAATAAAAGTAGAAATTATTGGTACAATAATCTTAAAATTCAGTTTTCATTTCTATACCATAAATACGACAATTCTTTTCTTCCCTCTCCCATATTCTGCCCTGTAACCCTGTTTCATCAGCTGCAGAGACTAAAAGAAATAACCATGGTTCCTTTTTAAAATCCTGTAACTTTTCATTTGCTCATCTAAGGAGTCCTTAAAGCTAGACCACCCCTAAAGCTGAATGAAAATCTAACTGTAGCCCAAGCTCTGCTCATGGAAGTCCCAGCAAAAGTAACCAGACCTGAGAAAAAAAGGAAAAACAAACTTTCACCCATGCAATTCAAACCTTTGTTTTACATTACTGGTTTACACACAATGTAAGAATTCTAACATCTCCATTATTATCTCAACCTTAAACTAACACACAGCACTGTCAAAGGTGACACCATTAGAAGCTGACTATCAAACCCTGAAGATAAAGGCTTATAACAATATTCTCTCCCATGTAAAAGCAGAACTGTTTTTATTTTCTTCCATGTACAGTCCACTATATATTTAAAAAATATTTTCATACTTATTTGTTTTATACTAAGTGTAGCCTTAATTTTAACTCTGTTCACTGCTTATTTTTCAGCCTTACCATCAAGTTGGAGAAAAAACATCAAGCCACTTGGCTCATATACTTGTTTTATTTCTCTAGTCTAGAAACAGTACCACAAAATTTGTATCTCTTCCTCATTTTTTGGTCTCTAATACTAACCTTAACCTTAGCTCTGGATTTGATAAGAACCAAAATGATAACTGTGATTCACTGGTGAGGTGTGTTGCCCCTGGTTGAATGTCAGGCACCCACCAAGGCCTCTCTGTCACTCCCCTCTACAGCTGGACAGGAGAGAGAAAATATAATAAAGCGTTCATGGGTTGAGGTAAGGACCAGGAGAGATCACTCAGCAAATACTGCCATGGACAAAACAGACTCAAAGATATTAATAAATTTATTATTAACAAAATCAGAGCAAGATAATGAGAAGTAAAATAAAACACCTTCCCTCCTTGCCAGCTGTACCTCTATCCTAGCAGCACAAGGAGGCAGGGAATGGGGTTTATGGTCAGTTCATCACCCGTAGTTTCTCCCACTGCTCGGGGAGAGGAGTCCTTCCCCTGCTCCACCATGGAGTCCATCCCATGGGAAATAGCTCTCCATGGACTTCTCCAGTATGAGTCCATCTCACGAGCACCAGTTCTCTGTGAATGGCTGCAATGTGAGTCCATCCCACGGGCAGCAAGTCCTGCCCAGACTGCTGCAGCATGGGTCACTCTGGCACGGGGTGCGGTCCCGCAAGGACAGACTGCTCCAGCGTGGGTCCCGCTCTGCTGTGGGTCTCCTCCATGGGCTGCAGGTGGATCTCTCCACACCATGGACCTCTCTGGGCTGCAGGGGCACAGCTGCCTCACCATGGCCTTCACCACAGCCTGCAGAGAAAACAGCCCTGGTGCTTGCAGCATCTCCTCCCCCTCTTTCTGCACTGCCCTGGGTGTCTGCAGAGTTGTTCCTCTCACATGTTCTCACTCAGCTCTTCCCCAGTCACAATTAGATCTGCACAGTAACTTTTCAAGTGTCTTTTTAAATATGTTATCACAGAGGTGTTTCCATCATTTCTAACTGGCCCAGCCTTGACCAGCAGCATGTCCATCTTGAACCACCAGGGAGTTGCTTTGTCAGACATGGAGGAAGCTTCTGGCAGCTTCTCACAGAAGCCACCCCTGAGGTCCCCCCGCTACCAAAACCTGGCCACAAAACCCCAATACAGCTGGCTAAGTTAATTTTAAATTATTTTACTTTGAAGGTCTGAAATCAGTACAATAGTGATCTACTCCCATTTTTTAAAAATTAACACTAACCTGGCTATGGCTACTTTGCAATCATGAGACATAACCTGAAAGAAAAATATAAAGTGGCTCTTTTGAAAGCACTGTCTGCAATATACAACCACAGTTTTAGTATTTGACTCCCTCATTCCCACTACTCAAACCCTAATCCTACTGTACTTCTCAGGCACAGCTAAAGGAACCAAAAATAAGCCATGATCTTAAAAAGACACAAGCATAAATATTACTTTTCTTATACAATGTAGAATCATATTATATCATTTATCCTGTTCCTAATTCAAAAAGCTATCTGTTAAAATAATTTCATGAAACTTCAAGTTGTCAAAAAAACCCAGACATCTCCCCATCCCAGGTTTCTTTAACAGCTTTCATTCAACTTAACTCCTGGATAATACTCAGGAGTACTAATCCTGTAGTATTGCTACAAAATACTATTGGCATTTCCTTCAATCCAGTACTAATCCTTCCTGTTGAAACATTACCCCTTATTAACCCTTAAGCTCTGGTATTTAAAAAGCTGCACAGTCACTATGGAGTTGTCAAACAAAGCAAAGGAACATCAATGCCAGTGCTCTTTCCAGCATGCTCATCTTTATGGATTATGCCACACACACCACCACCACCACCACAGACAAGTTTAAACTCTTTCTTTTCCCAAACCTGACTCCAACCAAACCTCCATCCATCTTATGACTCCAGACTGCACTAAAAGCCTGTTCTTGAAGAAAATAGAAATGCTTGGCCATTGGTCTATGTCATCAATCATTTGATGGTGAGGGTCTACTTTTAACATAGCAATAGACCTCGGTCTTTCTTTCTCTCTTAAAGCTGCTGCTGTCGTCTCTGTTTGGAAACTTTCCACAGAACCTTGCATGATCCCATCACAACAACCAATATCAGCAGGTTTTTATTTTTCATGCTGCTCAAAACATAATGACAAATTTATCCCTTCTCTCTCCTAACCTAAATTTACAAGTTTTGCAGCATCAAGGACCACCAGAGACTGTGAAAGGGAAACAGGCAATTAGCTCCAGCTGCCCCCAGAACTCATTTTGTCATGCTGTGTAGTTCAAAACACTGACTGTTCTGGAGCATCTCACCCCAGATCCTTCCCTTCAATGCACTGCCAACCATAATTTGGATTATTTCTGTTTATAAAATTCCTCAGATTCTCAGCTCTTCTCCCTAGTCTCTCCAAGAAATAAGTGTGATCCTTTTCCTTTCCTTGGTACTCCAGTATTTAAATACTTTTTTGCTTCTTCTCCTTCAGAAGCTGTAATCTAATGTTAAAAATAAACCTCTCTTTTTGAGAAAATAATATCTGCAGACCTCAGGAAATAAAAACTTTAAAACAGGTGACTCTTATGAATATCAGCATTTACTACATCCTTAAAGCTTTGTCATTAGACTGTGTCTAAAATTTTTCAGTCTTTAATAAACTCAGTGTACTCCAAAATGGAGTGATGACAATGTAGGGTACAGGAAACAAGGAGGAGTGTCTGGAGAGAGTTGTCTCACCTGTTGCTTTGACCACAGACCAGTCAAAGAAGAAAGGAGAAGAGAGGATGCAGAGTTTGGGATGACTTCTAATGATTTTAGGACAGATTGGCTGTTGTGGAATGACATGGGATAGGCTTGGGGTTAGAGACTGGGGTTTGGAAAGGAAGAAAGACTGAATATTAGGGAAAAAATTACGTTATGGGTCACTCCTTCAAATTTTAGCTGGATACCTCCTGTCACCTTCAAACAGCAGTTAGCAGCCAAGGCTCAGCACATTTTAGGAAAATGGTATAAGAGCAAACAAATTAACTTGTGTCCACACACCCAGAAACCCCATATTTAACACATCAGATGAGGGGAACGTGAATAGATAAACATAAAAACGGAAAAGAGTTAGGGAGATAAATAATACAAACCATGAAACACTGCATAGGAACTGTCATATACACCAAATATGTTCAAATTTATTGAAGGAATTATGATGATGAAACCCAAGCTATCTTCCCAGTCCCACTTTATTTTTGTTACTCCCTTCCCTTTGACTGGAATGGACTATGGATGGGGGTGGGGAGGGGTGTGTTGCTGTGTTTAATACTCACTGTGAAAGGGTGTATTTCACTGAAATTTTTCGAGTATCGAGAGATACAAATATTAATGCCATGATTCATTCAGGAGTATGGGTTGCTCAGGATTTATTCTGCGTTTGCTAGGAAGAGGCTGATTAGAAGTATGTCTATAAAGGATTTTTACAAAGACGGCCAGTTTTGGAAAAGCTTCCAAATTAATCCAGTACAGGTAGATATGCTCCAAAAATTCTGTGCCTGGACAAGCCCATGAACCAGTGTTTTGCATGAAAGCTTGGAGAGATTTACACTTTGGAACCATTGCAAACTGCTTAGAAATTCTGATATCCTGTTCAGCAGAGGGGAGATCAAGGAAGAAGGTTTAATACACTCATAAATTGAATCTTTGCCACCCTTCTTTGCATGGCAGGCCACTAGTCATGAACATACAATGAAGGTTTACATGGTCTCAGCATTGAGGTGTGTCATTAGACAGTGTACAACTTTCAGGATTGTAAATGTAATCCTGTAGGAAGAAACTATCTATTTCCCCTGATTTGCTGGCAGAATTGGACTGACTCTAGCACCATATATGTATTTTAAAAATCCACTTCAAAATATTCAGGATGAATGTTCCAAAGAGAACACTGCATAGGAGATTTTTCTTAAACATATGGCAGAGAGCATATTAGCATGAATAACTTCTATGATATTTCCCCCTCCTCCCATCCTTGAAATTGCTGTGAGGCAAATACAAAGTGTAAGGGAAAATCTAGGAGATGAAAGAAGTAGGAGTTGCAAATCAGAGCTGCAAATCGAAATCGAATTAAGGGTTCCTGAGGACCAGGGTTTTTTTCTTAAGAAGATAGTTACTTTTCAGTAGCTCTTGCAATAAATATTATTGAAATTCAGAAAGTCCTAAGTCAACTAATGAGCCAATGAAGGGATTTTGGGGGGTATTTGCATATCTGTGTTATATCCTACTAATAAAATTCTTGTGACTGGGGTTTTTAACTTTCCTATCTCTGCCACAGAACTACTTTGGAGGGTTATATAATTGCAAAGTGCCTCAGCTACCCATATACAAAATTAGAATAATAGTGTGTCCTTTCTGTTATCTGTTCAAGCTGTGAGCAATATGGGAAGGAAACTGGGTCTATCAATGCCAGAGGCTACCCCAGGTATCTGTGTCCACTGCTAACAACAAAAAGCTCCAGACCCTTGCAATCTTGGAACATCTGAGCACAGAGTGTAAGAAGTGTAAGAAACCATTTCTATTCTCTCCTACTCTAGTCTTTGTGATCCTCCTGGGAGGCCCAATAAGGTTATAAACATAATTATCAAAAGTGATTTCAATAAAAAAAAGGAGATAGCAGATTTCCTGTCCCTCCTCAGTCTCTAGTATCAGCAATGTGATGATCCTGATCTCCACATACATCATTACACCCATGCACTGATCTGCACATCATTTTATACAGGTATGAACATATATTACCATGGCAGAGAAATATAGCAAGCTCTCCTGCACCAAAACCTTGTAACTGAGTTCCAGAAAAATAGCAATGAGGATCCCAAGAGATTTCATCAACTTTGTTTCTTTGCCTGATTGAAACCTCAGCTACACCAGTCAGTACTTTTGCTGTCCTGCCTCACTGTCTTTGCCCTTCATTGCCTGAGATAAGAACTCTGTGTGATGCCCCAAATCCATTCTGACTGCATGGGCTGCTGCAGTTTGGAGATTAGAGCAGTCTAAATGGGAGTGAGCAGCTCAGATTTTGTGTCAGATTGATGATAAGTTGTGATTTCACTGAAAAAGTGGCAAGATGATTTTTTAGACAAAAGGCAAAGAGGCAATCACATGCCAGGTAGGTTGCACAAGCTTTCAAGTCTTCACTAATAATTGTGCTATGAATGAAAACCTACTACGTTGTGAAACTGTCAGGAAAACAAACAATAAGAATCAATTATTATGGTGTACTTTTTCAGCATCATCACATTTGTGGAGGCAAATGAAACAACTGAAGCAGTTGTTTACCCACTTTGTTCTGCTTTTCAGTCATGATATTAGCATGTTGTTCTATTAGAGTTTACTGACTCAGAGAGCCACTGAGATTTATAATTTGGGCTTTATAACCAGAACAAAGTTGATCTCATTGAAGATGGCAATGGAGGAACTAAGCAGATCCTAAGAATAATTTCAGATGACAAAAAAGTCAAGCAGTATTCAGCTTTAAAAAGTTCATGGGCCTCTAGGCTGGGGTGTTAATACAACAACAAGACTGTCAAGTTATCATCTCACCAAGGCCCAGAGAAAGTAACACTTTTGGGTATCAGCCTGTAGACTGAATGGTCCAATCTGGGTAAGCAAGAGAAAATGCTGCAGACATAGCAGAGGCTTCTTGATCACTTGTGAAAGGTCCTAGGTGCCATGGTAAGAGGCTGGAACAGATTTCACAATGTGTTATCACTGCTCAGAGACAACCCAGGAACAGGCACTTTCATGCAGGTGATGAGTGGAGAAACATAGCCAAAAAAAATTGCAGAAGGTTGGATTTTCCAGTTTTAAATAATTTTGTAGCACTTCAGTGCACCAGGCTCCTCCCCTGCATTGGTGTTTGGATCCAGCCTTGCCATTAAGTTCATCATTAAGAAATTTGTGGAATTTTGCATTTCTTACCATGCTGACACTTACTGAGTTATTTATCTTTAGTTTCTGTTCTACTGACAGCACCAATAGTATATTTTCCATCAACATTTTTATTAGCTATTTAGGTTTAAAGAAAATTTATGTAGCTGTTCTCCATCATGGTATTAAATTGAAGTTCTTTAACAGTCTGTAGTATACAAGTCAAAGTGTGTTTAAAATGCTAGTTCCATTGAAATGTTTCTGCAGTCAAGCCCTTTTAAGGAGAGTGTGTCTGTTCAGCAGTGATTCCAGATAAATATCCCTTTCATTTTAAAGAGAATTTCCTTACAAGTTTTCAAAACAATTGTTTTCCACTATTAAAGGGAGTATAAAATTTTAAAAGCAGAATAAGAAGACCATTTAGAATGAGGATCAAGACATGGAGTTGCAGTCTGACAGTGGGCTTTTTTTAATAAAGATTAAAATATCTATGCAGTTTTCCTGCTTGTACTCATTCTCAGACTTCTATAAAGCATGAAGCTTGATGCAGAGTGACAAAATACGTTTTACCCACAAGACATGAGATTATTTAGTATACATAATACCTTACATAAGCAAATCCAGATCATCACATTTTTCGAGCTTTTCACATGAGTAGGTGAATTGTGGTTCTGTTGCAACTTTCCCTCAAAGAGATCAGACTTCACAGGTCTTGGACTAATTTTCACAGAGGGCAAATCAGAAGGACATCAACAACCAACATAAACACATTAATAAACCTTAACTAGTTCATTGGCTGGCAACCAGGAGAGCTGTGGCCTCGAGCAGCCACAGAGAAACTGGCTTGGTTTTCTGAGCAGTAGTGATAGCAAGGTGGCAGATGTTGTTTACATCCAGTGTTGGAGGATTCCCCTTGAATGCAAGCTCGGATTGGCCTGTGGCAGATTGATCTGGCACTACAGAGCACTGCACTCCTTTTTCTCCATTTTAGGTAAATTTAACCCAAACCAAATGATTCCCCCCAGTGTGCACAAACAGCTCTAGCCCTAAAGTCATTATGCCTCCATGTCTCGTAGTCTACGCCAGTGTGTGTAAAGAGATTGACAAGAAATGCACCCTTCAAAAGTATAATTTTAGTGGATTAATGGCAGCAAGTATTCTTTTGATCTCGTAATGTATTTTCCACCATGACTTTCATGTTCTTTTGGAGAGCTCAAAGAAGGCCTGGACACACCTACTTATTTTGTATAATGTGCGTGACATGAAGCACACTGCCCTGCACACTATTTTTAGAAAGAATTTGGAACATGGAACCTGACTCATATCCTCACTTATTCCTGTGCTTGGAGACTTTCAGGACTTCTAATGAGTCCTTCAAAGAGCTCTTGACTTGCCTATTCTGGACTGTTGCTCTGATGATACCATAGCTCACATCCCCCAGGGAAGACCCTGCCTGGATGGCATTTAGCATTTTTCTTTTTCCCTTAACTTATCTATAAGGAGCAAATTCTGCAGATCAACAAACACCTGATACTGGTCACACATCTCCATTTATTCTTTCCATCAATCTGTGTAGACCAGCTCCTCTGGAGTGTATTTGATAATAGTGTGTCACAGTCAATTCTGATCTGTAAAAAGACTTAGAGAACAGCATATTCAGGACTTACTACAACCCACACACACCATTACACATTTTCCAAATTTCAGGCCTCATTTTCATGCTTTTTTTTTTTCCCAGCAGAACTGTAACCATCAGATATACATGTAAATCATAGCTGCAAAATCTCCTGACATGATAATGACATCTGTGTGTCACCAAAATTCACCATGGAAATGGTAACACCTCAGTTGAGTAATGCTCCTGGAATGTTCCTCACAAGAGGAAATAAAGGTCTCTTCTTTGTCTTGAAAATGCAGATTCAGGAAATTTCAGTTACTCAGAGTTCAGCTGCTGAAAATTGCATTTTGGAACCTAAATTCTCCTGAAGTAAGACTGTATTCACACTGAGACTGAGATAATTTGTCATTATTATCCTTCATCTGATGGGAAGACTTCTTCTTAAATATTTTAAAGAGCTCCACAACAGATGGATAATACTGCTGCATGATCAAAAATGTAGTGTTAAAAAGCGATATTTTTACATTTAATTTTTTTTTTATATGATTGGTGCATTTAATATTGTCAAATTAAATGTCATATCTGGTAGATAAAAATGTTTCTCCTCCTTAGAAGCAACTCTTAAAGAGAAAAACAGTTAGGATTCTCCTGACCTGTATGTGACTATTTCTTGTTTTATTAGAAATGTGAGCTTTCTGAACAAGATCTAAGCAAATAAAACAGTTTAATGTTTGCGTGGTAATACCAATATACTCAAAGTCAAATCTAGTAAAAACCAAGTCATCACAGAATGTTTTGAATTCAGTAAAACGGCATTTTCTGATTTTCTGCAGAGAAGTTTCTGCAAAAAAATTCTGACAAGGTACACAAACTGCAGACTGGTAAATGGAATCTAGCATAAAGGAATCTAGCAAAAAATTACCTATTGTGTAGATTTTGCAAGAGGTGTTTACATTCATTACGTTTGCATACATTCTTTCCTCCAAGGATTTCTTTCTAATACTGATTTCAGTTTTTTCTGTGTCAGTAGCTCTGATATCCATAGAGATGGAGAATAGCTCTTATGAACCTTCCCAAACCTCACAATTTATCTCCAAACTTGAAAAACAATAGTGCTTGAAAAAGAAATAAAAATCCAACCACAGCCCCCATGCACACAGTGTGAAATAGTAACAGTCCTCCTGCAATCCCTTCTTTTTTTTTTTTTTTTTTTTTTTAATGTCACCAGACCACCAGATGTAAAACTCGTTCTATCCAAGTATGGTATTTATATTAGTGCTAAAACTGAATATCTCTAACTTCTTGGAAGAGAACCAATTTTCTACCTTATCTCATTTCTTTGAAAATTGAAGGAGAAAGATCTGGAAGAAAATGCACTTTTCTAGCGTTTTTAAAATAAGCAGAAGTGTAAAGCTCATTGAAGACAGGACATATCTGAAGACAGCTTTTGTCAGTAATTCTAAAAATCACCCAAACTGCAGTTTTCAACCAAAAAAATCTACCTTTGCAACCCATTTATGCCCATTTTAAAATGTCTTGGAGTTCTTATTCCTTTTCTTCACTGATCCTGGATTGGGATGACAAAGCCAAGTACCTCATTGCTTTCTACAGATGCCGGCACAAAATGCCAGCAGAGTGTAACCATGTAATCCCTTGGGCTTCCAGGCATGACACAGCTGCTGCAAGGGGCAGTAGACAGGCACTTTGGGGTAGATAAACTATATCTATCTGTTATTTTAAAAATAGCAGGTGTAACACTGAAAATGGGCTTAAGATAGAGGGGAACCTCACAGAAAAAAAACCAAAGAATAAGTTGGTAATTTGTTCCATTTATTGCTTTACTCAGCTAGTAGTCAAGGTTGAGCAAGTAGAAGATCTTTCTCTGCTTTTACAGAAAATGAGGAGAATATCAGTATTCTTCAAGTGGGATGTCAATGCAAACCAGTATGAGCAAGGTTTCCTCTGCAGCACGTGTGCACAGGCATGGACACTCACTGCTTAATGTGCATCAGGGATGAGAGAACACAGAAGATACACCAGTGTCTTTACTTCTCCACAGGTAAAAATATCTATGGTCCTTCAATTCCTTCTCTTTGAAAGAAACTAGGGCACCAGTGTGTATCCCGAAGCCAAATGCAGCAAAAGTCTAATATTTGGAATTGTCAGCCTATTCAGCATGACACTGAGCAAAACTGGGGGAAAACACAGAAGACAAATTAATTTCTCTGAGAATGTTATTTCCACAAGCCACACAAAATAAGGATGAGGAAGCAATGAGTTAAATATACCTAATGTAAAATACTGTGTGAGTGGAAAACTGAAGGGGGGTGCTAATTTAATTTCTTCTGAAAGAAATCTTTGTGTGCTGTGGGGAGATGCAATGCCAGGTCACAAACCACCACCACACCCTCTACAACAAGCAAAACACCCCCGGAGCACTTGTCATGGGTAAAGAAATAATAAAACATAACAAAGCCTTTTTACATTTATATAGTCTCTTTCATCCCAAAGGATTCAGAAACTCCTGACAAATTTAAACATTCACACCAATTTATATGCAGAAAACCTCTTTCACTGCTGAAACAGATAATTTCCATAAATAGCAGTATGTAAGCCAGAAAGCAAAGAAAGTTACTTAGTCTAAATGAATCCACAGAGGAAATCTTCTTTCTTTCTTTCGTCATAGCACAGAAGTTCTGGCAGATGAGGAAGGAGTTAGATTCTGGTCTAATTGAACAAGTTTTAGCTTTAATTTTTTATTTATTGTGGTTTCCATCTGAAGAAACCTGAAATTCACAACCCATCTGGACATGGTCCTGGGCAACCTGCTCTAGCTCCTGGTGCCTAAACTGGTGGGTTGGGCCAGTAAATGCCCTCCAGATGTTCCTTTCAACCTAAATAATTGTGATTTTCCTTTACATCTGAAGCAAACATTTCTTTTGTGTCACATGGAAGCAATCACACAATTTCATCATAAAATACCTATTTGACTTTTTACTCTTGATGTGAGGGAAGCCCCAAATAAAAGTTTTAAATCTGCTAAGGTATCAGATTAAGCACTATGGAGATATTTTTCCAATAGTGAAATCAAGTATTCAGCCCTAAGGAAAACAATTTTCTTTACCACACAATATTGAGGTTTTCCTCCACGGAAAACAGTGGAAGAGGCCAGCTTCTGGTGACAGTCTGGCCAGCTTGCAATGCAGAGGCTCTAAAATCCTTGATCTGGTGGCTGGGATCATTGATTATGTCCATTTGTAAGCATTTGTTCTTAACCCATATTGCAGACCTGGAAATCCTATTGTGCAAGAGACTTGAGCAGTTCTTCCAAGAGCGCTGTGTCTCCAAAGGCCATAAGGGAATGTCTCTGTTGCATAGAAAGACAAAGCTTCCACAAACAGAAGTTTATGAAAGCTCTAAGGTAAATGGTCGCCCATCCTAACCTAAACTTTTAAAAGCTATGATATCTTTGAAGCTATTGGGGAAGCTGGCAAAAAGCTCAGATCAAGTACTCAAGCACACAGGAGTATTTTATCAACACAAAATATTCAGTGGCTAATCCAAAGCAGATGTTTCAGAGACTGAAGTTCCCAAAAATAAACGTTCAGCTGATTTTACACCTGAGGTAGGCAAAGAGCAAACCCCAGAAAAATACTTTAGAGAACCTGAAACAATTATGTGCCCAGCTAATTGTCCTGGAATAACTCCTGACAACTAACAGAGTGTTGGGCATATTGTAAATAAACTTATCTGAAATCCATAGTGGGAAGAAAACAAAAATTAAAATTTAAGTCTTGATAAATATACACACACACACACATGCACACACGCTGTCCTGACATTTAAAGGGCAATGCTTAGCCAGCTGTGTTTCTATTTTCCTTCATGATTCACAAAAGTATGATCCAGGCTAATAATAACACATAGATAAATGCCTTCTTTCCATATTACTGTGCTTTATGGAAAGCTTTTTTGAGATAATGATGTCAAATCACCAGGTGTTGGCCAGGTGGGATTGATGTTGGAACAGAGGAAAACACTCTTCTCCATCATTGCTGAGAAACAAATATCATCCCAGTCTGGCTCAGTACTGAGGTTTACAGAATAACTGAGGTTGTATTTTTCTGTAAACAAGTAGGTGAACTACAAAGCAAAGCTATGTAATTTGACTTCGCTGAGCAGTAATTTGGGTCTGTGTAAGGATCTGTTGCCCCAGCCAAGAAAAGGTCAACTTTCAAAGCTTTACTGAGGTTTTATACAATGGACTAGCACCTGAAATGTTGGTGAATAAGAAGAAAACTTCACTATATGTGAAGTTGCCTGGGGAAACCTCGAGTGAAGGCATCAGTCCATAGCAGGAGTTAAAATGTGTGTTTACAGAGTATATTTGCAAAGTCTCCATAAAGACCTGCTTAGAGAGAAAAGAAAATAGCAGTCCTGAGTTTTAAATCAAACTTTCTCAAAAGTTTGGCTAATAACTATTATACTGCTGTTTTCTATAGATTATTTCACACATGTGACCTTGATATCTCCCTGAATCAGCTCCTAACCATTGTGCCACTCAGAATTCAGTTGTGTTCTAAAGCTTGGTGCAACCCTTCAGGACTACACTTTTTGCAACAGCATGTGAGCATTCAAGGGAGATGCACCCCTGGCTGAGGGAAGAGACATTTGAGTTCAGTTTTTCTTATATTATCAAAAATTACACAGGGAAGAGCTCAAAGAGAAGGTCTTGCAGTTTCACAGCAGGACTCCCAGAAACTGTTGGATAAGATAACAGTGTGAAATGAAGAGCTGAAGCAGTAGGGACCTCATCACAAAGGGAAAGTCTGCATCCTGACTCAGTGAAACATATAATCTTCTTCTGTTTGTTAAAACAAAACAGAGCAAAAATACATTTTGGAAATCAGGTTTTCTGCAGCTCCCTGATGGAAGGAACATGGCAATAAACCTGCTGTGAGATGGGGAGTTGCTCAGCCATGTGAAAATGAGCACAGATCCAGACTGTAATATTTGATGATCAATTTGGTGCTTGTTTGTTTTCTTTTTCTTTGTGTTACTGTACTTCGATGATATTCCTCAGATAGATCCATATTCTTTACACAGAACCATAAAGCCTGAGGCTTGTAACTGTATGACCTCTCTCAGAGCAGTCATAAATCTTGCCTTTAGTTTTCTTTTCTCAGCTTTAAGTTGTCTTCTCCGTCACGTAAACTTCACTTTCGCAAACACCTCCTGCAGGTTTGGAAGGGGTTGAACTTTTTCTTGGGTTTTTTTCCCTTCTGGGCACTGTGGTGAGTTGTGGGTTTCTTGATCCTCCTGCTGCTACAAAGAAAGCAGATAGAAAATTTCCAAGAGCTAACATCTGTTGCTGGCAGAGGTGAGCTCTTCGTGTTCTGATGATCCCTATCCCTGAAAAGGGACTTTCCTTTCCTTTGCAGTAAACTCTGGTATTGTGCCAGCACCAGGAACTAGAGGGCACCTCTGAAACTACTCACCCACTGCCCTAGGACTCAGAGGAGGAGTTTTCCTCGAGGTGTAAATAGCTTTTGATGTTGCTCCCCACAGTACCGTGGAGCACTCACTGCCTGGCTGGCCTCCTTGTCTTGGCCATGCCACAAAGCAGCCTGTGCAGAGACACCTTAATATCTGTGCCACCAGGGTTGGTGTGGGTTGTCCTGGAATTCTTACTCTGCATGACACATCAGCATCTACCACCCCTTCAATTAAACTGCTTGGTTGGTTGGTTGGTTTTTTCATCTAAATCTGACTGTTGGATAATAAACATCATTTGCAATAACCACACAAACTGAGTGCACGCAGGTTTTAGAAAGTGAAAATTACTGTGAGTGAGGAGCAACGGATTATTATTTGTGTTCTATTATAATTAATTACTTTGCACAGCTGGGAACCATGTTACAAGTCTTAGGTGTTTGCAAGAATGAATGGCCTTGTAAAATGTAGCTGGCAGCTAAATCCACTCTTGTCATCCATGCTCGTTTTTGGTGCTCTCAGTGCTGGAGAGATGTGCCTGCCAAAGGCTCTCATCGGCCCATTAGTGTCTGGAGTGGCTATGCTCTTAAACAGACGTTTTTATTGCTCTCTGCCCTTTGAGTCCCAGTAGTTGCAGACACCTGGGAAATGCATGGTACACACAAACAGCTAGGACGAGCCAGATAAACAGGCCTTGTACAAAAACCACACAATACATATATTGATAATTACACACCAGAAGCCATCTGTTGAAACCCAATTATTTTTCAGATCCCTTTCTTAAGCCTACTGGTATAATTCAGGACCCCACATGGCTGTTCACGTAAAAATGTCATTAAATCTCCATTCTGGTTTGTGAAGGAATGATGAAAAGAGAGGTGAACTTAAAATTTGTCCCATTATTTTTCCTGCAGTTGAAGGCATTCAGTTCTGCTAAGCCAGAGCTAGAAACAACCTCTGATGCTTTGATTAGCTCATAAAGGAGCACCAGTATTGGGGGGTTATTGTGAAGAACCTAAAAAAGCCACAGTCCCTTCTATGCCTGTACTTGTAAGGTTGGTATGGCCAATGGGTCTGGCAGCCAGTGGGGAGACAGGGACAAGGTAACTCTGGAAAGCAGGAGTGGTCTGAGCATCCTATTACATACCACACCTCCCATGGGTGACTCAAGATGTGAAAGGTGTTCATCACTGTTGATTCTTTTTGGAAACTTTAGTGTTTTCTGTCAGTGCAAGATACCTGGGTTTGATTCTTAGGCCAAGGACTACAATTATAAATATGGTACAGTTACCAAGCTCCTTGTATGGAATTGCAGAAACCACCATCACAGAATTTATGTTTACTTGAAAAAACATTACATTATGTTGTCATTCAAACACAGGATGTGTTTTCTTCTATGATGACTGCTTTCTCCTTCTAGGGATCCCATCTAAGCAAAGTTTTAAGGGAAGTGTCTAAGAGAGAGACAACACAAATCTACAAAGGAACTGAAAGTCACTTGTCTCTTTCAAAAATATATCTGATTTTAGACAATGATTAATAACTGATATTGGTTTGTTGTTCAAAATAAAATGCAGTTAATTTATCCGGGAGTGAACTCTAGTCTATTATTTCCTCTCCAGAGACAGGCTGTTGTCTCATGACCAGCTGAAAGGTCTATCAGGATACAGAAGCAAGGCTTAACCAATCAAGAAAACAACATTAAACCTACGTTTACATTTCAGTTGTCAGAAAACTTCACACAGACCTTTAAAACTAAAGGCCATCAAAAGTTATAGTGCATGTTCAAATAGAGACACGAATGATAGCTTTTGACAGGCTGTATATGCAGTGTGGGAAGATATTTTATGTGCAGTCTGAAGTATGAGTCACTGGGAAAATAAACACATAGGATAGCGAAAAAGAAGCATTATCAAAGAAATTCCACTGTGGAAAATGAAGGTAGTGGGAGCAGTCAGTGTCATGAAGGCTTGAGTGTCTCTGTACATGAGAGGAAAAAGATCAACTAGGGATTACAATACGTTTGAATACATTAAAGAAATATTATGAACATGCACAATACAAAGTGAAGGTGGACAAATGTCTCTGATGGCTAAAGACTGACTCAAACTTGCCATCAGTCAAGTGGAAGGAAAGAACTAGTTTCTTCTAGATTTTGATCCAAATTAAATATAAAAAGTCCCTTGGTATGACCATTCTTAAGAATGCCTGGCTGAAGAACAAAGATTAATTTATTTAAAATTAATATTAGCATTTAAAATTAATGTTTAAAGAAGACAAACCAAAGGTCAGATGTGATAGGATTTGCTGATCCAATTCACTAAACTTTCAGGTCATAAAGGCAAGCATATTGTACTATTAAGTAGTACTGTTTTATGGGAAGTTCACCACTGAGATAGTATTGTCACTGATTTCACGGCATGAGATTTAAATACATATATGGACACATTGATCTCAAGAGGTCTTGACAACACTTGTGTCAAGTGCTCCAAGAGAAAGTATTAATTTGCCAAAAGTAATTCTATCAAGAAAGAACTTTCTTATTGGCCTCACCCCTCTGCACCCTGAACACTTTGCAGCTCTGCGATTTCCCTGCAGGGTGCGCTGAAATACTTCTCACTTGCTGTCTATTGATGGGGTAACAAGGCATGAGGGTTCAACCTACATTTCAGCCTCGTTTGTTATGTTGAATCCAGATGTCATGGGGGGGTGGGGGCAATTTCTGCATGTGTTCAGACACAGTAGTGATGAGCCTGCATATAAAGAGCTGCCCTTTTCTTGGGAGGAGGAAGATACCAGAGAAGATAAGGAATGTTAGCAGCTGCTGTGCTGACAGCTTTAGAAAGTCTGACTGGGAGACCATTTGGGCTGTAAGGGATGATCATGCCTGAGCACTGCCTGAATGTCCTTGGGTACTGCAGCAACTTGTTTGGTCTTACTCAATATGTGGTGGTGGTGTCTCTGGAGCTCCCAACACAGGGAAAACTAGAAGAGAATAGGTGGAGACAGAGAACATCCTGAAGAACATTTAGAGCAGCAAAGGCTTGTCCAGTCAAGAGAAGGTTATGGCAAAGGGAATTATAGAGACACAAACACATCTTTAGCTTCTTCCTACCAGCTGCTGATCCCTGCACTGGGTCAGCTCCACTTGGACTGACCAGGCTCTGTGCTCCTGCCCCACTCTGCTTTTGGCAAGAAAAAACATGCCTTAGATCCAAGAAAACAGGAAAGGGAAGAGCAGGAAAGGGGGAAAAACCTGTTCTTGATGTTCAATGCAGGAAGACAAGAAAAAGGAGAAGAAGGAAATATCAAATGAAGAACCAAAGGAATCAGCTGGGGGAAAGAATCTTCAAACGACCACTGGAAATCTGAATTCTGCCAGAAAGGACCTCAGCAGCAGCTGCTTTATCGCTTATTTTGTTTCTGAAAGGGCTGAAAGAGCCTGCCAAGGATGCAGATGAAGATTCACTGTAACAACTTGAAGCTGAGAGAAGTCTGGCATTTTCCTATGAGTGACAGGCTAAAGTTGTGATAGAAGAGAGCTTCTATTTTCCTTGTATGTTCCGCATTTCAGTCTGACTTGTTTGCCCCAGGCTAGTACTTTGCACATAGACACTGATAAATCTGAGCTCCAAATGCAATATTATGTACTACTCAGACATGCAGCACAGATGCAACTGCTTAGCTGACTGTTACCTGTAAAACCTAATTAAAATCAATAAAGACTTGTAGCTGGAGGTCCATGTTTTATCAGAGCATGAAAATGAGATAAAACTCCCAAGAACAGTGCTTTGGTTTTCCATTTATCTTTGCAGATATCTTACAGTAGCCTGTGAACAACCCTCACTTCAGGGTATTTACGATGTACCTGACCAAAGTTTACCTGTCAACCCTGTAGGAATACTGGCATCGTTAACATTTTCTTCAACTCTAAATCTGCCATGGGATTAATCCTTTGCTCTTTAGTGACAAGAAGGAAAGTAGTTTTAGGCTAACATCACTGTTAAACTCTGCAATAAACTTTCTAATGCGATGGCTCTGAGACCCAGCAGCTTGACTTTCATCCAGAAATTTTTAGCTTAAAAAAACAATTGCCTTTTCCCAGTAAAAGCCCTAAACAATGCCTTTAAAGAGGTGCAAAGGAAGAAAGGCCAGAATCTGAAATAAGATCTGTTGACCTACTTCTTCACAGGCATTTCTCAAGTTATGAAAGATCCAGGGTTCAAATCTGTGGTTTGAGATCATGCATCTGGCTGGTAGTTCTTTATTTCTCTTTCCTTAAAATATCAAACTTTGGTCAAATACAGAATTCTTAGGTGATATCACTGATAGCTATCATACTAGTGTTCACAAGAGCAGAATTCCTGTTTTGCTAGGAAAATGGGACAAAACAAAAAAAAATAAGAAAAATCAGTTTTGAGTCTTTTTACCCAGTTCTCCATGTACAAAGTTTCTGAGCATCATGGAAGAATTTTAAAAGAGAAATATCAGCAGTAGTGTCCTGCAATGTCTCTGAAGATTTGTCAGATCGAGAAGCATATAAGAGAACTTTATTTTCCATGTAGCTTTGTACATAAGTCCCACAACAGGAACAACTTAGCTATTTTTTTACTTTCCCAACTGTAGGCAGCCTTCTCCATCACCAAGAGACAGCAATCAGCTTGCAGACACTCTGAGTCCATGTTCCTACAAAATCAGCTAGCGATTTCCTTGCCAGTGAAGAGGATTTAACATAAATAGGCTCACATAGATCCAGTCCTGCTTCCAGTAATCAGTATTGGGTGTCATAAGCAGACACATCTTGTGGATAAATCTGGAAATCTCCCTCTGCCCATTTAGATATGGTAGGAAATCCACTCATCTGTTTTGTAAGAACATCAGACTGCTGGATTTATGAACATTGCAACAAATTAAAGGCAAAACAACCCAGTATTGCCTGTGTGCTGTTAAGAGAAGAGTACAGTTCTCTTAATTTTTCCTTCAGCAACTCACTGCCTACTAATGGTGTACTTATCAAGTGGCAATATAAAATTGAAAGTATCATCCCACTAATGATGTCATCAATATTTTGGTTGTTAATATTAAACACAGAAGTTGTGACCAAGTAATTGTTGATTCTTCTTTTTGATTCATTTGTGATGATATCTTTTTTATTTCTGCATTACAGATGCAAAATTGTTAAGATCTGTATTTTATACGATTTTGAAGTTGGGCTATTGGTTGCTCCAGAAGTAAGTCCAGGGCTCTGTGTGACTTCTAAGACCAGAATGATTTGATATGGAAGCAAAGAGTCGAATGAGTTTCCAATTTCCCAGCCTGGTGTCCAGAATATTCAGTCACTGCTATGCACCCTGCATTTAGATAACAAAACCACCAGATCTATAACAGTTAATACACCTGGCATTTAGCATTGCTTTAAATTTTGAAAGGAGAAGGGCAAAAAAACCCAAACCTGAAGCTTTTACTCTGAGCACAATTTTGGATATATTTCTAAAACTGTGGCAATGGAATCACTTTACTGTTAAGGGTGTGCAATCATACTGACAGATAAAGATTGCTTTTGGCTTTGATTCATTATTTCGACAAGGATTTAGCCATGTCAACCAATTAAAAATTATGTGAGTTGAAAATACTTATTAATTTTTTTACCAATCACTGTGGTACCAAATCCTTGAGAGAATGTTGATTTCTGGGGAATGCCAATTGTGTTTTCTTCCTTTTTCTAGCTGTTTATTTTCTCTTCCTCTGGTGGCTTTTGAGCTATAATACCATCCTGTTATTTATCAGAATTCTATGCCTGTTTTAGATATGTAGAGATACCCACAGGCTCCCCTAACCTTGTCTCATATTGCTGTGTTGTATGAATTATTCAGAAAGTTTAGCTTTTGAAGTGGTCAGTAATTACATAACTTAACATAGAGATAAAAGACAGAGAAAGAACATGAAGAGACATCACAGAACAGATTTTCTATCCTTCAAGTACAGCCTTAGTGTATAAATTTTAGAGACAATGTGTAATTAAGCAAGTATCTTTAATGTACTCAGTAGCATTTTACATTTTCAGAGTTCAAGGTTTCCCCCCTGCTGCCTAAGGAGCACTTAGCTTCTCATTTCCTTTATCCACATGCCTACCTTTTGAACTATTCTTCTTGTGGTTAGCAAATCCTTAAAACACTGGATTACAAGAACTAAGAATGAAAGAAATGCCAAACATATGTGTTTAGGTCAATACCAGATCTGTCTATGACAGTGCAGAAAGAGGTACTGTTTCAGAAGACAAAAGCCTGGCCTCTCTCCATGGATTTCTTCAGGACTTAAAATGGTTCTGCTGGCATGTTAGGGTAGGGATTTATCTTCATCTTCTTCATTTAGTATTTGTTTTGTATCTGTAGTCCATGAATTTGCATTCTTTCAATACTTCGGTATATTTTGCCTCCAAAACATCCTGTGGCAGCGAGTCACAGAAATACTTCTTCAAAACCTTTTTTAAGTCAGTCTCCTGGTAGTTTCAGCAAGTGCTCTCTGGTTCTAGTGTTGCAGGATTTGGGGAGTTCTATGCTTTCCTCTGCCTGTGTGATTTTTTTAGAGTTAAGAACTATGCAAGCTCCGTTTAGATTCTTTTTCTTAGGATACATTAACTTTGTCTACACTAACCCTCATCTATCTCCTTTTTGACCAATTTTGAATGCCTGATGTAATCCCTTGTCACTGATGCAGCTTCTGGTTACCCAAAAGATGTTAATGCCATCCCCACATTTCAAGATATCACATTTCCCTTTTCAGTCATGGACCAAATAATGAATAAAACTGGTTTCAACGCTTATCCACAGTAGGAGTCACTGCTGAGTCTTATCCAGCCTGAAAACCACGAAGCCCTACTCTGCTCTTCTCAGCCTTTAGCCAACTTTAAATTCATAGAAGGACCTTCCTGCCAAACTCATAACAACTTCATAACCTTAATAAAATTTTGCTGCAGAAACTTCTCAAAGGTCTTTTTAAAGATACATTCCTTATGTTCACTGGGTCTCCAGTTATACACTTGCTGAAACCATGGTAGAGCAGCAGCAGAATGGTGGGGTAAGATTCCCCATTCCAAGAGCATTGCTCATCCCATCCCAGCAGTCTGTGCACTCTATAACCTTCTTTCCTTTTAACTTTCACAGCTTACTCGTAAGAGAAGTCCTCCCTGTAAATAAAACTCATGTTGGAAATCTTCACACAGCTTTTTGGTCTAATACATCACGTATATTTGCCTAAAATAATTGTAGCTTCTCTGACTGGTCTGCTATGAAGAATATATGGAGTACAGGAACTTCCACAGTATCTTTGACAATGAAGAATTTACTGAAATTCTCTGCCCCAGCCTTGTCACTTCTCAGTGCCCCTCATAGTCAGCAAGCAAGCCCACCAATTTTCCAGCTTGTTTCCTTTGTTTAAAGAAAAAATTGTTCTCAGATGAAGCAGAATTTGCAAGGTGCTCTTCAGATATTTTAGCTCTCTTGGTTTCCTGCTTACTTTTGACCTGCCATGACTTTTCATTCGGTTACATTTACCATTTTTAAATACCAGCCTTTTCCATGGGACAGTATCCTTGTATTTCACTGAATCATGGAACCATAGAACGGTTGGGGTTGGAAGGGATGTATAAATACCATTTAGTCAAACACCCTGCAATGAACAGTGACATCTCCAACTAGATAAGGTTGCTCAAAATCCTATTCAACCAGACCTTGAATGCTTCCAGGGATTAGATATCATCTGAAAACTTGAGGGTTCACTTGATCTCACTGTCTGTGGCAATGATGAAGACACCACTCATCACTCATCCCCATCTGGTCACTGGGCCATTGCTCTCTTCTCACTGGTGTGACCATCCAGCCAATTCCATATCCACATTCAAGGTCGTGACTTTAGTCTTTGCCTGACCTATATCCCAGAGGAATGCAAACTCCACCAGTGTGTGATCACTGCAGTCCAGACTGTCTCCAGTCTTGTCACTGATTTGTTCATTTGTGTTGATTTGTTTCCTATGAAGCTGTTCAGCACTTTCATGAGATTGCTTTGTTTTAAAAGTTATAGCAGAGAATTTACCTATGCTTCAAAAGTATTTTTGAGCAGGCATCAGATTGCTTGGAGGCTTATTGATGGGAAGATTTTGGTTTTATTATTGTTTTTATTCTAATTGTCTCATTTTTATATAGTTCCATAGGTGTTGTATTTGACTTTCCTCTCTTTTGTGGTGTATCTAATCCTAGTATGCTCACTCTTACAGACCGACGTTCCTGTCCTATGCCTTAGATTTGGTCCTTCAAAACCAAATTCAGAATGGCAACCTATCTTAAGTGCACAGAGACCAGTTGTTCCAGGAATGATTTATTGTGTCCAAAAATTTGTATCATCCATAAGATATTGATCCAGTCTGTATGCAGATCCTAGAGAACTCCTATTACAGTTTTCTCTTCATCTGGCAAAGTCAGGTGTGCCTATCAAGGGTAAGGACTCATGTCTTGCGTTGAGAGCAGGTCAATAACTCCACATGTTTCTCACGCTTTCACCAGTGTCTCCCAGTGAGTTCTTTCTGATTTTGAGGTTTGCAGTCTTCAAAGAGTTGCAAAAGCTCACCAAAACAAAAAAAAAAAAAAAAAATCAGACAAGTAAGCTGATTTTCAACACTGGGGAAAGAGTTAAAAATAGCAAGTCCAGGACTCTCTGTTTTAAAAATTATGCATGGTACACCCTCAGCAAATAATTTTCAGGGTCTTCCTTATTTTCAGCAGCATATAGCTGAAAATTACAGCTACTCTGCTTCACAAAAGCACTTATTTGGGCAGCAAGTCTTTAGAAATACTACTTTTGGAACTATTTCCATCTTTACTGAGCAAACATCTCACTTGCAGCTGTTCACTCATTAGCTGGATCTGTGCAGTCACTTTAATCAGCATGCTCATTTTCAATTAAATAGTTTTTATGATCTTTTGACAACACCACTTAGTCACAGATCACATTGAAATATAAGTTCTGGGACAATATTAAACAGGAGATCTGTTTTGCCTTGTCAGCTGTATTTTAAACTACTCCAATTGGAGAAAATAACTCTTCATCTCTGACTGTCCCTGGAACAGTTCAAAGGATTCCTCATGTTACATTCATGCCTTTAGGGAAAATGTCATTATGAATGTAAGAATATTGTAGAGGATCAATGACTTTCAGAAGGTCAGACAAACCTTTGTCTGTTCCTTTTGCAAAAATTAAAAATAAAAAGTGAATGAATATTTCCATGTAATAAATCTTGGTGTGGTATGAGAAAAGGTTATATTTTATCTGCTGAAGTTAGTTTAGTCATACACCATACACAGAACCTCATTCCTGAAGCCACTAAAATTCCCTTTTTTTCATCTGCAGCTATAGTACTAGTAAATGTCTCATATTTATCATAGAATGCATATTTATCAATATTTATCATAGAATAGACTCACAGAATATGCTGAGTTGGAAGGGACCCACCAGGACCATCGAGTTCTCATCCTGTGCAGGACACCCCAAGAGCTACACCATGTGCCTGAGAGCTTTGTCCAAAGGCATTTTGAACTCTGAGAGACTTCATGCTGTCACCACTTTCCTGGGAAGTCTGTTCCAGTGCCCAACCAGCCTCTGGGTGAAAAACTTTTTCCTAATACCCAGCTTAAACCTTCCTTGACTCATCTTCATGCTTGGATCCAGTCACAGGTTGAGTGAAGAAATTGCTACCTGTCCCTCTGCTTCCTCTCACAAGGGAGTTGTATCCTGCAATGAGGTCTCTCTCAGTATCCTCCAGGACTAAACAGAGGTGACCTCAGCTGCTCCTCATATGGCTTCCCCTCCAAACAAACCCTTCACCATCTCGATAGCCCTCCTTTGGATGCTCTCTAGAAGTTCAATGTCTTTTTCATATTGTGGGGCCCAAAACTGCACATAGGATGTGAGGTGAGGCTGCCTCAGGGCAGAGCAAAGCAGGACAAACCCCTCCCTTGATGGACTGGAGATGCTGTGCTTAATGCATTTCTAAATTCTCCTTTAGTATTTGCATCAGTTTATATCACACTTCCTTGAAAATATTACGGTTGTTTTTCTGTCAAGATGGGAGATTTCTTCATCATGTTGCAGGGTGGTTTCTCAGGACTCTATTAATTTTAGACTGTTGTTTTCTGGACATTATGCTTCAGCATCAGCAACTTCATCTTGTCTGTGTTTACCAAGACTATGTGTATGTTAAGCTGGTAACCAAAGACTTTGCTTCTTTAAAAGAGAATTATTTTTAAAAACTATCCTGAAATAATGGGTTCATTTGGATTGTGCCCACTTTTTCTTCTAGCAGGTGGAATACCTTTCCCTACAAACCACAGAGAACACATGAAGTAGCTATGTGTGGGAAGATATGGTAGGAGGCAGGTGGTGAAACTCATATTATTCATCCCAAGTTCCCATTCTTGGCTAGATTCACCTCAATATGCTTTTACTGCTTAACAGAGATGCTAGGACGCAGTTCCTCACATCTATGTCTCAGATGCAGATGTCAACGACTGAGCTATCCAGCTCCCGTTAGACTCAACGGGAAATTCATCAGTGCAGTCAGTGGAAAAGATTTATCTGGCCAAAGACAGACATCTACTCTGGGATGAGAGGGATCACAGTCTAGACTGCCCTGGCAGTCCCCAACGGCTGTTCAATCACTGTGAAGGGGAGTCCAGCCTGGCTTGCTGGGCTGTGCACCTGCACTGCTCACAGCCATAATGCCTCAGATGAATTTTCCCCCCACACACACTACATGTGCCATCCACCCAAGTCACCAAATGGGGTTGAAAGCCATATCCAGAAAATTATTCATATGCAGGCAATTCATATTCACAGTTCCGTTCTGACAGATTCAGAGCAGTGATTAAACCCTGTCCCAAACCTCAGCTGAATCCAAAGGGCACAAACATACCCTGTGTGACCCAAAAGATTTGGGGTTATGATGCACAAACAAGGTCCTTTAGGCTCTGAGGTAGCTGTAAATTAGTTGCTGGCAATATTTGTCCTGCTATGTGTTCCTCCTCAGTGGTACCCTACAGTAAACGAAGGATAATCTAAGGAATTTTAGACCCTGTAGCAGAAAGGGCTCAGCTGCCTTGCGCTTATTAAAGAGGTTCATGTGAAAAATGCAAGTGGAGGACAGCAGCTGAGTGGCTGACATAATGGATGAGATTCATCTGACCAAATGTAAGCATCTTTTACCTTTGTTTAAGTATATGGTAGTCAACCAGGGCTTGCTTGCTCAGCTCTTCTTATCCTAAACTAGATCTCCAGGCTATGTAAAATGAATTTTCCCCTAAATTTACATTTTTTTTCTCCTGGCTGTAAAAGGACCAGGTCACTTAGAGATGGAAATGTACACAGATAGAAAGTATATGCCCCTTTTTGTTCCACAGCAATTTACACACATATAATGCTACTCCAAAGTGATATGTGCACATGCCCCTGACTTTTCGTGAGCTGGGCCAGAGATTAATTTTTTTTTCCTGTTGACAAGTATCTTGCTCAGAGAAAGGTGATGGGGGGGGGCACAGCTGCAATAATGGTTTTTCTATGAGCCTTTTTGTGGTGAAAATCTTTTATTCCAAATCTTTTAGGAAAATAACATTTTTACATTAATTAGCACTTGTATTTGTGTACTTATGGAAGTACTTCACAAATATCACTTTTATTTATGAAAACATTTCATGCTGCCATCAACACTATCTCTAGAAACTTGGATTGTTTGCATTAAAAATAATAATAAACAAGCAGGAGTTCATTTGAAAATAACAAGGTCTCTGAGCAATTTCATTGTTTGGAAAGAGGGCCACTGCTGAAAGCATTTTCATTGAGGCTGATTAGATAGAGCATGAGGTTTTTTGCTGCAAATATTTTTATTCCAGCAGCAATAATATTAACCATTTAAAGTCTGATGTACAATGTAGAGGCAAAAGATTAATGACCAAATCATTCACTGGGTGCCTCTTTAGCCTGCCTGGCATTTTTCTATGAACTCTCATGTTTGGACAATGCTGTCAGGCACATGATGTGATTCTTGGGGTATCCTGCACAGGGCCAGGAGTTGGACTCCATGATCCTGATGGGTCCTTTCCAACTCAGCTGTTCTATGATTCTGTGATCCTGTCCCCTCTGCCCATGATCGCACAAAATGCCAGAAACAGTTTTTAGGTGGGAAAACTATACAGGTGCTGTAGGGCAACTTTTTAAAGTATGAGACTGTCTCCCAAATTCTCCATCCTATGTGGATCTAGTTCCAGGGCTGAAGGAAAAGCCATGACAAATTAGGAACTCTAACATGCAGGCTGTATGTGTGACTAATCCTTTCTATCCTGCCTATTAACCTCTATTTGAGGCAGATCAAGTGAAGCCTGGCTCGACAGCAGCTGCCACCACCCACACACTCAGCAGCAAGTCTCTTGTAGGGTGAAATTTATGGTTGTGTTGAAAGACACCAATTTCAGTCATGTACGCGGTCTGCAGCCCATCACAGTGGTTCTCCCTGAAGAATGTAAAGTGAACCAGCTCTTGCAGACTGCCCTGACAGACCCCATTGCTTTACTTTGGTAGTACAGATGGCTCTGGATAACTTGAAATCAGAGAGAGGTCAGGATGTGCAGGCATATCCAGGCTAGCTTTAAACTAGCTCAGCTCAGCACAGCTCAGCCTGATCCCTACAGGGTGTTCCCAGGTGGTGACTTGTACAGACTGTGCTGCCACAGCCCCCCTCCTGCTGATGACAGTGCAAGTGTGTCTACATGTATTCCAGGCATACTTTGGATTAGTTAATGTACAGGATTGCCTGGAGTTTGGAAGAGGACACACTGAGCAAGGCTGGGAATGTCAGCACATATTCATGAGCGCAGACAGAAGCTGTGGCAGTGTACCCGGGAGGCGCTTTGGAAAGACAGAGAAGGAAGAGTGGTCACTAGTTTTGCACTTGGCAAACAGGGCACAGCTTCTTTCTGCAGACCTTCCTGGCTCACTGTGCACTGTTGACCAGTGCCTCGGGTCCCCACCTGCACTGTGGGGTGTGGTGAAGGCGAGCTGACACATCTCACAGATGCCAAGGCAGGGACAAGTACAGGATGGGTGGCAGGCAGATGGTAGAATTGGGTAACTGGGATGTAGCTCTCCAAAAGGTTGCAAGAGCCTTCTCAAAACTCTGACATTTCCTGGTTTCCATCTTGTGTGGCAGAAACCTCTGGAAAATGTGCTTTAAGGAAACCACAGTCTGATTGACAGGCCAAGTTGCCCTGGAGCACTGTTGTGAAATCATATGGAACAAGGAAATCTGAACTCTTGTTTACAATCATTCCTTGGCAGATGGTGAGAAAGGGTTAACATAACCAGAGAGGTAAGGGTGGGGAGTCCTATAGAGAAGTGACTGTTTTGGTAAAGAATCACTGGTGGTAACATAAAAATCCTATCATCTGGAGCTGGACAAAGTGGCAGAGAGCATAGAAGCACATCCTTTTTATCCACCATGCCCAGCATTGCTGGGACCAGGCAGGTCATTCCTACGGTCAGGAATCTAGTGAGTGCAACAGCACCGTATTCTCAAATAACTATTGCAGTATGCTCACTGTGGCCATGCTGAACAGCTCAGAAAACCTGGGAATGAGACAGAGGGACAGCATATCCACTGGCATCTGTGAGTGAGCAAGTTCCTCTGCTGCTTTAAACAGTTATTTAATTTAAACTTGTCTAATTTAATTCTTGTGCTCTCAAGCTGTCAGCTCCTGTCTCTGCAATGCCAAAAAGGCCAGCCTTCACTGCCCATTAATCCAATTTATGCTACAGCACCATTGCCTTTCTCCCAAGCTGCCCATCATCCAGAGAGGAGCTCCCTGTAAAATCTGCAAAGCTTTAGTGTGTTCATCTTGTGAATGGCTCTGCAGCCAGGCTGCTAGTAAAGCAGCCCAGCCACAGGTGAGGACACCAGTCTGTTCTCTCTGCTGCCTCCCACACTGAACATGACGGTTTGTCTTTTCCACGGTACCTGTATTGCAAACCCAATACATCCACTCTTGATCTCTCTTTCTTTGCTAAAGTCTAACTACTCGCAACACAGAGGCTGTACATCCTAGTGAGCAGGTGTGACAGCAAATTTCTGGGCTGAAGGGACTATTTTTCTGCTCTTTGACCAGCATCATAAGGTCTTGATCCCTCATAAGGACCTCTGGGCCTTCACAGACATTGCTATCTATAACAGTGTCACAAATTATTTGACCTGTGGCTGTCACTTTCAACATAAGTGAGGGTATTGTTCTCAGTGCCTGTTGTTTGCTGCAGTTTCTCACCTGTCTTACAAGATCATGTCCTAGTACATTTAGAAGAATGAAAGACATTAAAGCAAACCATGGCTTTTTCTTCACTCATTCCCTGGTCTTTAACCATTGAAGTACCAGCTAGATTAGCACAGTTACTCTTAAATTATCTTTAAATAGTCTTAACTCAAGAGGAGAATTGGATGTTAAATGTCAGTTCACCACATGACTGGAGCTCAGGCTGGCTATAAACATAATGGATTTCAGTAGAGTTACCTCAAATATACAAAAGTATAGCCAAGAGCTTAATTTGATCTTAAAGTAACATTTCAAAAGACTCATCAGAGCAGTGGCTGGGTTTTCAATAGCAGCACTTAACCACATTTCAGCCATGCAGTGTCATTAGTGTTCAGTGGGAATGCTCAGGTGCAATTTGTCTCACTGCTTTCAAGTAAGCAAAGTGAAGCCAATAATTCTATTAATGAAAGCTGGGGCTGTGTTTACCACACTGGCAGAAATAGTCCTGTGTCTATATATTAGAATTGAAATTAATCAATGGAAAAACATGGAATAGAAAGTGCTATTCTAAAAATAACAAGAAAGTGAACCAATAATTATCTTTTACACCAAGGCAGCTATTTTGTTAACTGCAGTGTATATGCAAGGCATGAATAAGCCTGCAGTTCTCTTGACAGAAAGACAGCAATCAAATCATGCAACATGTTCTTCTGCTGTCATGTTCAATACATTAAAACGTGTTGAGCAGGCATCAGCAGAAAGCCTGCAGGACTTGGGAATAACCATTGCACCACCAAGAGAAAACATTACAAGTTAGTTAGCCATTTATGCAAGAGATAATAGCATTTTTATTACTGGAGATGGGGGACAGCCAGAGAACTGAGAAACCAGACTAGGACACAAGTATTCTTATAGTTTAAGGAACTATCTTAGCAGAATTTTGATTTCAAACTTGGGCATGCCTGGGACAGTGGACTACAAACTTCATTCACATTTATCTGTTCATCACTTAGTTAAATTGTTTACTGGCTGAACGAGTACCAATTTCAACAGGAGCAAAAATTCTGTGCAAAAATATTCTTTGCAAAAATATTCACCTTATAATTTCTCATATTTTTTTAATTTAAGACCTTATGTCTAAGGGAAGGAAAGGAAAATTGAGTGTGCATTTTTATAGCACACCATATGAAGATTCTGAGGAAACTCAAGAAATATTAGAGTTAATCATAATTTAATTATATCATTCAGTATAACCATCTGTTGTAAGAAAATGACCTGACAGCAAAGTAAGCAGAGCTGACGGGCCAGACTGCATGTAGACAATAAATCATTTGACAAATACAATCTGCTTTCATTCCTTTTTGCTAACTAATCTGTGTAACAGTTCTGCTGAGTTACTGGATCTTACAAAGATCTTACTGGTTCCCAACAAGCACACATGGCTGCTAATGCAGTGAGAGAAAGGTTACATTTTACCTAAGGGCAAACGAAATCCAGCTGTATTGACATGCACTGGTAGATGCTCTGGAGATCAGTGGGAAATTAAAGATACAGAACTATTAAAGGAACATCAACAAACATTAAGAAGTATCTGAAATATATTCCTTTTCCCTGTTGATTGCTGTTACAATTGTACAGTCATAAAGAGTAGACAAGATACTTGTAGCCAAAATAATTAATATTTTTTATATTAATAGACTAACAGACTAGGGGAGAATGAAGTTAAATGCTAGGACTGTGGTAGAAGTTTAAAGGTACATGAAAAGCAGAGGTCACAACAATGACAGTGGCTATGGCTGAGGATTTCCCTACAAGTGCCAGATTTGTCAGCTCACAGAGATGCACCAGAAGGGCAATGCAATGGGACCAGGGCTAGTGGCAGCTGCATGCACAGTCTAAAGGTGACCAAATGCGCTTATGCTTGAATTTCACTCAGCAAGCTAAACCACTGCTCTGTTTGGTGTCAAACCCCAGCAGCTCATTTCACTTTTCCTTTCTACAAGCTTAATTTAAGAGCTAAGAGTGACTGAGAGCGCCTTTCCCTCTGTCAGAGAGGAGCAGCACCAACTGTGCCAGACCAGGGCTGACAAGTGATGGCTGTCCTGATGTGAGCCAGGCATGCGTTCACACCTCAGGACACCTCTGATGCTCCAGGCTGTGTTTCTCCACTCACCGGGCTTCGATGGATCTCATCAAGCACATTTCTCATTGCCTTGGACTCACAGTCAATGCATCATTTACTTTTAGCATCCACTGCCTAGTGTTTGGGCTTTGAGCCCACACTGGAGCAGTCAGCCACTTCACCAGCAGCTTTTACCACCAGCCTCACTCTGCTGAGGCTCCTTTGAGTGGTGCTATGCTCCTCCAAGAGGACTGAGAACTGCTGCTGAATGCAGCCCACTGTGATATTCTCAATTCTTCCAGCCATCCCCCATGAACTTTACCAAACTGGATTGCTGTTTGTCCTCTGTATTTGTCTTGCCTTTTTCACTGCCTAAGATTAGTATGTTCCCATAATCCTATCCTGCTAAACAAAAGCGGTCAGGGGAGTGATCCTCACGTCAAGAGATGTGGACCTGTTTATGTCTACATTGTTTAGAACTAGGTAAGACATGGGATTTCTTTGTTCAAAACATTTGAAGTACTGTGAAATCAGTGATGAGATCCCCTGCATAAAAGTCACAGGGCACAAAGCACAGTATGTATTGCAGATGTCATGGAATCATTCAATTTGGAAAAGGCATCCTAGAACAACTCCAGTTGTTAACCCAGCACCACCATGGTGCCTGTGAGGGAACAGCAGCCTGACTGAGGGTGCCAAGCCTGCTACAACTCCACCACAATGTTTGTGTATTGGAAGAAACCACATCTGATCTTGATTAATATAGTTTTCTCTCAGTCACTTACAACAGATCTCACCTGGTTCAGCTCAAAGCTATAAGGTCACTGATTGTGGTGCTGAGGTGTCTATCAGCTAAAAAAGTCAGATACAGAAAACTGTAGATAGAATGAACCATAGTGTGCCCACTGCTGAAAACCAAATGCTGTAATACAGAAGAGTTGTAATCAAACTGAGAAGTGGTGAAGGGTGGGGAACTGTCATATGTGATCATTTAGTCTCATGGATCAAGCAATTATGTCTTTTCATTTACAGTCCTCAAGATAAATCCAGTTTTATTCATTATGCAGCATTATAACAAAATGTTACCTTATAAAAATTACAGATCCTTGAGGCAGCCTGTCTCCTCTCATAATCATCTAATGGAAGAAGAAAAGTCCTTGTGTTCCTAGAAAATCCACCCTCAGAGTATGTGCTATACTGATACGATTGTTTGTTGAAGTGTGGAATGCAAGTACTTCTTTCACATTTTGCCTCACACACTAAACTGCTAAACATGTTTGCTATGGCTGGATTTTTTTGTATCCCATGTTAAATGAAACTAATCCTTCTCTCATTATTTCTTAAATTAGGTTTTAGAACAATCACTCTGTAAATTTTAAACTATTGCAGTGCTAGGTACTGACAGCAGCATAAAGTAGAGGAGTAATAAACAAATGGTCATCACGTTGACTACAATAATTCATACAATATTTTATATTATCTTGACCACTGCTCTTTAATGACCACAGGTGACAAGTTCTGCCTCTACCCCTGTGCTCCTCCAGGTCAGCCATGTAATTGTCATCCAGGCTGACCCAGAGCTGGTGCTTGTGGCAGACATTAGAGAAAAAACATTCATTTGTGTTTCCATGTGCATTCATTACCTGATACCCTGCAGCTTGAAGATAAATCACTTCCTGTCTTCTGCAGACTGTAGGGTCAGTCTCCATTGGGTATGCTGGCACCTTAGGCCCCTACAGGTAAATATCTCAGTGCAGGTGTCTTATCTGGATCCAATTTCCACCCTAAGAGCTTTGCTGCTTCAAAGCAGACAGAGCAAAGATCAGGGTATAAATAACTCTCAGATGTTTTACAGTGCAATATAAGATTAGGGGACTTGGTTTTTCCCATGGGCAGGAAAAGTCCAGGTCCCTCATGCCAGAGGAGAGATCACATGTAAAGGTCTACAATAGAGACAGAGTCTGGAGGTCACAGAGAGAGACATCTCACTCCTTAGCTCAGTCACCTCCCTGGTTTCTGTTTCTCCCTCTGGATTTTGTAGGTGTCTTCTCCCTCCAGCAACTGCGAATGACCCCTCCCTAGAGAACAAAGGCTGGGGGATCTCACTTTTATCCTCAAGCCATTTGTGTTCTGTAATGCATTTTTCTGTGTCTGGGCCAGCTCACAAAAGGGAACTCAAGCATTTTTTTCTGGAACATGTCACAGTATCTAGGCATTTAAAAAGCTATAATCTAAAATGTCACCTTCTGAAAGTCTTTGCCTCAATTTCCCTATTTCCCCATTTCCCCACAGGACCATTCAATAGACAATGGTTCTTCAATATATGATTGGGCTTGTCTCTTCCATGTTCCACAGCTTCTCTCATGACAGAAATTCACAAATTTTGAGTGACTCATTGGAAGTTCCTCTCCAGATACTTCTTTTTGCATATATTCATGACTTCCATGTATGTGATGCCTACTCTCTGATCAGGGAATATTAAAAATGTCTTTCAATGATTTTTCCATAATGATACATTTTTTCTACAAGATAGTAGCAATGCATTGCACACAAAGCTGAAATTTAGGAAAATAACCTAATATTCATATAGGAATGGTTCACAGCAAAGTGCAAATATGGTCTTGTTCATCTCATACTCTGGCTCAACATAGGTAAAGACAGACAGCTTCTGCTCTCTCAGAACTCTAAAACTTTGCAATAAATGCAAAATAAGCATCTACTTTAGAGAAATTTTTATCTGTCGGAAATACCTGATGATACTGTAAAAATATCCAGCAGCTCACAACACCCTAGTGTCTGATAGAGAGCTGATATCTGACATTTAATTTTAAAGGGCCCATAAGCATCACAAAATGACATTGGTAGTGCAAACTTTTTTCAAAATTTCCTCTCTGTTCTCCATGGAACCTTGAGAAAATTGTGTGGGGGAAAAGGATGTTCACAATTAACATTTTAGTTTCTATATGTCCCTTGGGCAGCCTTGGGTGAATATTGCTAGGATTTCATCTGAGAAGCTGCAGAAGGCAGAAATTCTGTAAACAAGAGGCAAAGGGAGTCCCCCCTCGCTACTCTCAACAAGTCTAGATGGATACATTTTCTCTGGGTGCTACTTAAAAAAGCAATGCAGCCACCTCTGATTCTACTGCAATAGCTTCATTTAGATCATCCTAAACTCTTAGATATGTTACATAAATCTGAACTTAGAAAAGCTTTTGCTCTTACCCTACTTTATGTTTTCAGGGTAGAACAGTTATTTCTTTGCAGTTTTTTAGAAGAACTCCAAAAAAAGTTAGAAAATACCTGAGGCTGTGTTAACCTTGCCCCATACCACCAGGTCAATGAATAATTCAAGAAACCCAGCTTTTGAAGAAAGCTTTAATTAGACAGTTTAACTTCCATCTAAAAGGAGTCCAGAAGAAAAACGGGACTCTTCTTCTGCTTGACTTGAAATATTGGGGAGATGATGTTGTATGAGGTGAAAGTAGAACCTAAAGTGGAATGCAACCACCAGTGGGCTAATACAATATGAGCCTGGGTTTGATTTTTGGTTTTTTTTCCTCAGTGTGCTTTTGTGTATTTCGTAGAACACCCCAAGGCATGGCTTTGACATAGAACTGAAATTGAGAAGTGGCAGATTTCCTTCTAGTGTTTGTGTAAGAGTGCACATTATGAGAAAAGGCACAGGAGAAACAGGTTCCCATGTTCACTTGAACCCTGAAATTATCTTGCAGCCATGTGTCAGCCCAAGATTCCCACTCTTGTGCTTTCTGCTAGTTCACTGCTAGAATGCTATTCTGCTCTCTGGAAGAAAACAAGCATGATTATGAGGATGATGCTCTTTATAAAGTACTGTACTTTATGTCTCTAAATTCAAAGGGCTACCCAGAACTGGAGCTGAAACCAATCTTTTCAAACTGGGTTTGTTTTTTTTTTTCCTTTTATGTTGTGCCAGGCCAAAATCCCACATCCTAATAAAAACTCTTTCAAACCCTGGAGGTGGAACATGAATTTTCTTCCTTGGATTTATCACTAAATTTTATGTCCTGAAAAGCATGTAGTTTTATTCTAGCATTCAGCAACTGTTTGCTCTCCAGAAATATTAGCTATTTCAGGGTTCTGCTGCTGGACTGTACCTCTTATTTATAGAACATGCCAGCATGCAGATTTTTATTCATTAGAAACTCTGCACTGCACTAAAAATCAGGCCATCCATATGCAAGATGTAAGTCTAGGTAGATAAAATTATTATACAGCATTTCAGAAACAACAGGGTAAATTCAATTAGCCCTAATAGTCTCCCTGCTATTAAGATGTAGATTACACTGCATCATGGAGCCTAAACTGCTCATTCACCTTTGCAGCAAAGCAGATGGAAATGTGCCACTTGCTCCACTTCCATATTCCAGGTGCTTTTGCTTTCCTGCTGAACTCTGTCTAATTCCTGGATGCCAATTGCTGGGACTCAGTTGAAACTTACTGATTTCCCTCTTTGGGAGAAAGGGTAGGGACGTTGTTCTCAAGGGGCATTTCAGGCAGGACCATGGAGGATACATACCTGTGATTTGAGTCCAGCAGTGAAGTCTGTAAGGGGCTCGGTGCACCCCAAAACCCACATCTCTGACACAGGGCCTTTTTGGGACAGCCCTGAATTAAGGACACAGGGTTTTCCTACAGCATGGGAATGCAGGGACCTGACATGGAAACTGGCAGGGATACAGGTAAGGTGAGACCTCAACCAGATAATGGAAATTATAAGAAGAGGGACACCCCCTAAGGTACCTCTTCCCCCTTCCCAATATGCTGCTTAGCGGATCTTCTCCAATGGATGCTGAAGACCACGTATTTCCTGTCTCCTGAATTATACACTGAGGAGGGTATATTGGTATCCTCTCTTTGAGTCTTAGCATCCTGGCTTGCAATAAAATGTAGCTCTGCAAATTCAAGACATTTTGCAGTTGCTGGTGTTAGCTGTGTATTTTGAGCAGCAAAAATATTTTTTATGGTTCTTGATGGAAACAAATCACAACTTATTTCTTTAACATAACTGTATTTTTTCATGCCTAAGTTAAAGACTGAATTATTTGCAAATTACCACTACTACTATATCATTAGTTCTTCAATACTGTTTAATCATTAGAGTTTCTCAGTGATGCAAGAATTATAGATTTTTGTTTCAGCTCTTAAAAAACAAGCAGGTGATAACTTTAAGTAGCTTTATATGCACAGAGCTGAGTAAATATCCATGAAAAAGTAAAACAATCTGAGGAATGCTTAGCAGAAGACACAACCAAAATCCTATTCAAATTTCACAGAAAACTTCACGTAAAACATTTTTGCTTCAAAATGTACCATGACTATAACTTTCTAGAAATAAATTAAATTCTACATCCTAAAATTAACTCCCTTCCAACCAGATGAAATTTTAATTAAACACAGTTTAAAAGAAAAAGGGTTTAAATTTGTTCTTTGTCAAAAAATAATACAGAAAATTTGAGATTTCTCATGCAAACACCTCCATTTTTCTTACAGATATATTTCTTTACTCCTTCTACAATAAAAGTAATAGGTGACTCCAATTTGCACCAGATTTCATGCAACTTCAGTACCAGAACTGAGGCAGAACTGGAGGGCTGGATACCCATTGTTTCGGAGGGATGTACTTTAAGGGGTCATGAAGTCTGCCTGCTGTATATATACCACTAAAAAACATCATGAAGGATTGCTTTGTGTTGCTTGCATAGATACTGTTTCTAAAACTAAAAAGCCTTAAAAGATCACAACCCTTGTGATCTTTCCTTTTTCCACCGTGTGTGAAATGTCGTGAAGGCTGAGCTGCTGCCCAGCCGGGCACCATTTTCATGTTTTGCACCTGAGGACATGCCAGTGTGACAGTGTTAGGGTGTATGAACGTGTCTTGAGAATGCAAAGCCCTTGTAGGATAAAACTAGAACACTGTACAGCAGAGAGGGAGCCAAACTTACTGCCACCTTGCCCCTACTGTCTTTTGGGATTCCTGCTGGCATGGGCTATTTCCCAAACTGTGCACAGATACTGTTTGGAACCACCAGCCATTACAGGTCAGAGTCATGGTGGCAGGGTGTTGGTTATTCAGCAAACTTGGATTTGCAGAGTCTGTGCTCAGCATGGCACTCCAGTCCTGTTTTCTTAACTAATATTGAGTTCTGGCAGGGTTGGAGCCGGCAGTACAGGTGTGGGGATCAGACTGGACGAGAACACTGCTGTGCATTTCATCAAAATGGAATCCAAACATTATATAGAGTCCAGGACAGGGAAACTGCCTGTATTCAGGAAAGAAGCTTAATCACATTTGTAACTACAGGCATGTGCTCAAAACTCTGTTGAAATGGCTGGCACTGAAGCACGTACTGTAAGCCCTTCCCCTGAGTCAAGGCTTCCAAGGCTGCCAGGTGATTCCTGTGGGTGAGCAGCATTTGCACCGCCTGTTCACAGAGCCCAAAATGGGGCTGTCGCAGTGGCGTGGGGTGGTAAAGTGCTACGACCTTCCCAGAAGCGTCTCCCTGAGGAGCTGCTTGGTCAGGTGCTGCAACTCTCACACACGCACACACACACGCTGGATAGCTTCGATGGCGAACGAACGACAAGGGTCTTCGCTTGGAGGTTCCGCGGGGGAGGTATATTGTAGGAGGGTCCAGAATGGCAAACAGGGAGGCTAGTAATGCCAAGGGGTCCAGGGATGAAGACAGGAGAAAATGGAGGGTCCTAGGGTTTTATATGGGGCGGGCAGAGAACCAGGGCCAATCATCTGAGGGTAGTGGGGCGGAGCATAGGCAGGGTCAGGGTCTGAGGGCCAATGGGGAAAGCCTGAGGGAGTGGCAAAGGAGCAGGGGCCAATGAGAAGACAGGGAGGGGAGAACTTTCCAGAACCAGGGACATATAAGGCAAAAAGGGGGAGGGAGGCAACAGACCAATCAGAGGAGAGAACTGGGGTACATTTGAATAACTGAAATAGCGGATCCTGGGGTAAGGCCTTTTGCTCATCCTGACCTCAAGGGTGGCTCTTAAACAAGGAGTCGTCCCACCAACAGACCCTCCTGGTCCCAGGTGGCGCAGGCCCTCTGGCTCCACATGGGGCAGAGGAACCACAAATAGTCACATACATCAACCACCATCTTCAGGGAAGATGTTGTAAGTTATGTTCCACTATTTCTGGATCTTAATGTAGGACTTTGTACATGTGTAATGCAGTGGGAAAACAATGAGCTTTTCTGAAATTTTATTCCAGGGTGCTATTTCCTCACAAAGATAATTAAGAAATTATCTGCTAAGCATCCAAAACTTCTTCTTACTCTTTTATTGCCTGTTTTTTATGTAATATTACACACCATGCTATCAGTGTTAAAAAATATTTAAAAATTTTTCCTCTGTCATGCAAGGAACAGCATGAAAAAATTCTCTCTGGATTCATACAGCAACACAGTGGTCTACTAGTGTGCATTTTGTTGTTCAAACAAGATCAAGTCCTCATTATCTGACACTGTATAAACACATTAAAAAACAATTCCATACCTAAAGGGCTTTTTGTTTAAATAGAGCAAGCAGTCAGGCAAAGGATGCTTTTCTATCTCATACCTATTCTACTGATGAGGAGCTGAGGCACAGAGGAGTGATAAGACCAAGAAAAGTCACACAGGAATTTTATCAGACACCCAGAAATCTAACTCAGATTCCCAGAATATCAGCTCCATGTCTTAATGTCAAATCAGGCCTCTCTATTATGGGTGCATTGAAAATTATTCGAGAGACGTGCAAAAACCAAACACATTCTGCCAACAGTGTAAACTAATTGCATTTTAATAATTACTTCAGTTTCAGACATTTGAACTGTTATCAACAGCTCAAGCAGGAAATGTGTGGGCTGTGCTTTCAAATTAGGTTATTTAATCTTGTATTATTTCTTTCCACATTGGACAGAAGTGACTTTATTTTGCTGTTATTACTCCCAGCATGTGATTAACACCCAGGTGCTGGTCTGAGAAGCACCACAACAATTGAAATACAGCTGAATTTCCACGGCAGAGAGTGGTGACTGGCAGAGATACTTGATAAAATCATATTGAGCTAATAAATACAACAGAAGAACTTCAACTTTGTTTACTGCATCCAGAGAGGAATTGCTCAGAAACAGATTGTGCTCTTGACTGAAATGAGGCAGCATTTGATGCTTCTCCATCTTTGGGAACCTGGCAGTTTCCTCACCCTGGGAGAGTCCTGGATTCCTTTGGACAATCTGCATTATTTGACCTGTTTTCAGGATTTTTACCAGGCCAACATTTTTTGCCTCTGCCTTATTACTTGTATCAGATGCAGCATTTTAGGTTCAATACTGGTTCATTAAGTCACTGCTGACTTTCAATGCTTGAGTTGTGGTGACTTGGTCACATAAACCAAAGCAAACAGTTCACAATGAGTGAAATAGACTGAGTCAATTCTTGCTCAACATCAAAGTTGAAATGCTGTTAAAAAGAAACAATCATAGTCCATGCAGAAGAAATGAAGTAAGAGCAGCACAAAGGCTTGCCAGTCTACAAAGAGAAGATTAAAAAGTCAAAGTCATGGATGTTCCATCACTGGAAGTTTTCAAGGCCAGGCTGGATGCACCTTTGGGCAACCTGGTCTACTGGAAGGTAGCTCAGTCCATGGCAGAGGGGTTGGAACTAGAGGACCTTTAAGGTCTCTCCCAACCCTAAAGCACTTTATGATTCTACGAAAACATGCCAGGAGCTGGGGAAATAGTAAAATAGGCCCAGCTTGTTGGTCAGTGGATCCTTTAATTTGTTCTTGCCTGACAGACATAGAGAGAGGGAGGGAGACCAAGGGGTTGTGCTATAGCTGCATTTGTGCCAGGCAGCCAGGACTCCTGGAAAGATGCTCACTGTGTGCAGCCTCAATCATCTTTCAGATGTTTTCCTTTTGAAGTGACAAGATGATTTTATTTCCTTCAGTAAAATTAATTTTAAAAGAACAGAAAAACAAATAATATAAACCATTAACAATAAAGAACCCCAGTCTGGCCTGACAGCTCAGCAGATGGTTACCTAGGACTAGTACAAATACCACCAGCCAAAGCACAATTTTGCCCACTCCCTCCTAATGTCCAGCTGATTTTGCTTTCCTATGCAGGCAGCAGCTTTTTCTCCTGTGTTATAGCAGTGATATCCTCAAATTTTTGACTCTTCAGTGTTACTTTTCCCGCTTCCCATCAGAGGCATCATCCTGTTTCTCTCTTCCTAGCACATGAAGGGTTCTAGCAGAGGTTCAGTTTTTGTTTCAAGGTGAAATACACTTGAGGCTGTCAAAAGAGTCCTGCTGGCACCAGAGCTAGTGCCAGAGCCCTCCCATGCTGCTTCTGGATCCAGACCAGGAGAATTTCACCTTTGCAACAACTCCTCACAAGTTTTCCAACATGTTATAGGTCCAACCTTGTAATTTATCACCTTCAACATCTTCCAGAGACCAGTTTTGAAAGCCTGCAATGTGGTTTTTCACAAGGACAAGCCACTGCCACACTCCCTCGGCCTTCAAAGGCTGAAGTGCAGGAAAAAATGTTCATCACCTCAGCTTGTTTCACGCTGCATGTGAGAATAGATGTGTTCTAAAAGATCCCCATGAATGGGCTCTGTTGGACACTACTATGTTTGTAGAGAACACCAGTGTATCTGTCCTGACAATTTTGGCTCCAAAGAAGGTGTTGTTGAGGACAGCAGGTTATGCAGGCAATGGAAGGAAGTAGAAGCCATCTTCACACAACCTAGCAGAGGTGCCTTGCTGATGCATTGCAGTTTCTTTCTTTCATGACTGTAGGGATCACAGCCTGGCAGCTCTAAGGTGCAAGAGTGCGAATTTCATTGGTCTTTCAAGCTCAGAGAGGATTGTACACACAGTTCAACTCTCTGCAACCATAGCTCCACCCTCTACACTCACATCACCACAAGACATCAAAGATCTATATGAGCACAATATAGTGTGGCAGACTTATGGCCAAGCTCAGCCAAATAGGTTTACAGGGAGTTGTGATCTGTTGCCAGTTTCTGTGTGTGCTCCCACTAAAGCATGTCCCTGTGATGGTGGCTCTTGCCCCAGGACCCTTAAACAGAGTGGAGCATGTAGTATGTTAAGCTACTTCTGAACTGGGTAATCTGTGATAATTTAAAAGTTTTCCAGTACCCTTCTGAAACCCATTTGTAATCATAATGTAATTCTAGAGGTCCTGCCAATAACCCAGACAGATTTTTGGTGCACCAGTCAGGAGCTCCTATTCCTAGAGCCCTTACACCACCAATTCCAGCTGTGCTGTGTGAATCTTTTTAAAAGATTTTTCCGCTTGCACTGGAATTTCTGTTGAATTGGCCATATTAATGGTCACAGCTGGCATAATAAGATCTTAGTTTATCTCAAGGGGAGCCATACTAAAATTATTCCAGCCAAAATGGCATTGTCTCAGCTCAGATAGCCACTGAATTCCAAGTAGTTTGGTTATTCTATCAAAACACAGCCTGCATGCCTTTCTACCTGCAGATTTCTGGGAGCGAATGGATGGGGCTATGTCCTGCTGGCTTTTGAACCTCCTGAATTCCTCTTTTTAGCCATCCATTTCATGCAGGTCAACAACATGAGGTACTTAAAATGACTCCAAGAATTTGACCTTATAGAGGACATATCTGTGAGGCTTTGTACAGTGTAACACACAGTTCCTACACCAGATGTGATAACATCAGTGCAGTGCAGTGCAGTGATCCAACCAAGTTCATCAGCTGGGCTAATTAACTCAGGTCTAGCTTTACACCAAGGTCGCTTCCAGTTTGTCCACTGCTAATTCACAGCACAGATCAGCCCTGCCCTGCAGAAACACATCCTCACTTTCAAGAAGATGGAGTCTTGAGAAGACTCACTGCTTATCTGAATTCCCTGGAGCCAACAGAGTTCGTGTCCGAGGGGGTTCCAATCTTCCCTTTCCACACATGCGTGTTTGTACTCTCTTTGGAGGACCCAGTTTGATGACTGAGTTCTTGGTATTGAAGTTGATCTTTTTGCACTCCAGGATTGGCATGTACTTTCCCCTTCTGAAAGCACTCTGAAAATCCAGGGCTTTATTATATTATGGTGCAGGGAACACATCCCAGGCTCATCACTGGTGGTAATAGCAGTCCCTCTGGTCTCATGTACTGCAATTCAATAACCCATTTTTAACAGCTGGTGGTGGTGATCTAGCCCATCTGATTCTTCACTTCTGAATGCAGCTAATTAGTTATGATAATTAACAGAATTACAGCTCTCCATTCCTCACTTGAGAGTACAATAGCCACAATCTTATAACCACATACTTCACTCTCCATTCTGGCTTCATGAGAAACAGAGTTCAACACCTTGATTAGAATTTGAGTCTAATGGGTATAAAAAGCAGAATAAAACAGTAATTCAGCAAGGCAGACTGTTAAAATCATTTCAGTCCTTTCTCCTTGTTACAGACAAAGTGCTCTGTACCAAGCACAGGGCCCACACAGACCCCAATCCTGCAGGCTCTGTGGCAGTGTTTGCAGGGTCTGGCTCTAAGACAATAACCACTTCCAGTGAAAATCAAGTTCTGAATCCCTGCCAACACTAAGTGAACCAGAATCAGCTCCCCTTGGAGGCAAGAAAGGACAGCAAATCTTTAAACTTGCTTTCGATGTTTTTTGCTTAGCAGACACACACTGCCAAGGTGTGTCGTCTAAGAGTAAGGTTTTAATTTCACTCCTCAAATTTATTAAATATGGGTTTTGACAGCGCCAGCCCTCTCTCTGGCCTCTCCATATGGCAGCTTTCATATCACGTACAGTGGTGGGTCTCTTTTCTAGGAAACCCCATTTCCAGTGCTGTTTTCTACTTTAAATTTCCCTCCCTACCAAAGCAGACACAAAGTTTTACCACAAAAATCTTTTCACATTATTATACTCAAAGAGAATCTACTCAGAACAGCAAACCCCTTGTGTCAGCTGAGGACTGTTTTTACCAGCGCCAAGGATATTCCTCAGATATCAAAACCCACTCTTCCCAATCTATCATGTGTGTAGGAGGTGAGTGAACTTTCCAGCTCCTTAACTTTACATCCCACTGATGTCTCTCATACAACTTGAAAAATGATGTTTAACAACAATGTATTCTTTGTGTCCAAAATTTCCTGAATACTTTCCCTCTCCAAGGACATGTAAATGACAAGCAATATTTTTGAGTCTCTCTAGTTTATTTTTCCCTGGCTCTTTGTCTCTTGCTTGATGGCAGACTGTCCTCCTCTACTGGGACACAGTTATTCCACACTACAATCAATTCTAATATCATTGAGTATTATTATAAATTGAGATGGAAACTGGGGAATAGGAGAAAATAAGCATGTACAACATTGGAAAAGGCAAAGTTCTGCAACTCCTAAGTCCCAGAAAAATGTGAACTTCTACATAAGAGGAAGGCCTAAGAACTCAAATCCTGGTTATGCTTTCAAAGCCTTATATAGAAATTGTACATTTCCTCCAAAGGGACAGTCAGCCTCCTCTGCTCTATGACCTCTTTAATGGATGAGGAAAGGACCTCCCCAGACTGCAGTGTGTAACATGCAAGTGTGGAAGGTCCTGGGAAACAGAAAAATACACCAAACTCACAGATACTATCAGGAAAGTTAATACAGCTTTTGCTGGGAATTCCTGACTGCAATCTTATCTGCAATAGGCTCCTAATGGGTTTATTTCTGGACAGACATCATATAGGTCAGTATAGATGCTCATGTGAGCTTGAGTGAAAGATCTAGCTTGTTGAGGTGAGAATACCCACTGCCAGCATCAGGGCAAGTGGAGACCTTCATGCTGACATCTGGTGTTAGAGAGCCTGGGGAGTGGGAAATGAGACTGATTAAGGACAATGGGACTTGGTCATTGTCTCCAAGTGGTTCAGATTTCCTCAGACTGAGAAGGTAGAGCTGTAATTTAAGTTCAACAACACAGTGCACAAGCCTAGAAATGCCTGTCAAGCCACAGACACTCAGCAGGACTTGTAGGCTTCAAATAAAAATAATTATTCCCCAGTGACACACAGCGTCTATTCCCCAATTCTCTGAAACAGAACCACCATAAATGGTAACAAATGACACTGCACATGAAGCTGCAAAATGTGTGATGTTATTTAACATCGACCACTCCATATAATTAAGGGAGCACAATTATTTAAACACGCTTGTGATGTAAACAACTACGCAAATTGCATTTCTAACTACTATGACTGTACCCACAGGGTAATTAGAAGTAGCAATTTATTACTCAGTGTAATAATTAGAAGTAATTACCTACAAGAAGCAATTAGAAAAAGTAATTCATTTCTTAATGCAATGAGCTTCTTTTGCAGTGTGTGTGTGTATGTGTGCATGTGTGTTTATGTGGCTAATTATCATAGAATTGTAGAATTGGAAAGAACTTTTAAAGGTCATTTAGTCCAACTTCTCTGCAATGAGCAAGGACATCTTCAACTAGAATAGTCTGCTGATCTAGACCAACTTGACCTTGAATGTTTCCAGGGATGGGGCACCTACCCCATCCCAGGGCAACCTGTTTCAGTGTTTAACCCTGCTGCACACTTAACGTGTTACTTCAGAAAATGCATTTATTCAGGGCTTCTGATTCTGTCTTGTATGGAAATTACCTTATGTACGGGTAAGATTGATTATAACTCTATACTAAGCATCTCCAGACATTATTTGTCAAGAAGCAAATACCCTCCAGCCAATATGTTGGCTTTTTTCTTTCTAAGGTCAAATAGTGCATGGACAGCCTCAATGAAAAAATCTATAACAATAACCGGATCCAAGAGAATTTTCATCTTTTCATTTGCTCACAACTTCTCATGGAATAGCAGGTACAGGTGAAGCACTGGAATAGAACCTAGAGTTTATTAACAGTGACACATAACAATATTAGAAAAATCATAAATTGTCTGTACCCTGGCATAACTATTGTGTACTTACGTATTAGAATTTTAGAATGTTCCCTGGCCTAAATTAATGGGTAAGAGGAGAATAAGAAAGCTGCCCAGGCAGTCTGGTGAAAATGTGTTTTAAATTCTGTAGACATTCAAACGCTGAACAAGCTGGGGATGTTTAACCTGGAGGAAAGAGGGGTCAGAGGGGACTGTATTGCACTCTACAGTTCCCTAAAAGGAGATTGTAGCCAGGTGAGGGTTGGTCTCTTCTGCCAAGTAACAAGCAATGGGACAAAAGAAAATGGGTTCAAGTTGGCCAGGAGAGGTTTAAATTGGATATTAGGAAAAATTTCTTCGTGGAAAGGGTTGTCAAGCATTGGAACAGGCTGCCCAGGGAAGCAGTGGGGCAGTATCCCTGGAGGTATTTAAATGATGTGTAGATGTGGCACTTGGGGTCATGGTTCAGTGGTGGACTTGGCAGTGCTGGGTTAATGGTTGGACTCTATGACCTTTGAGGTCTTTTCCAATCTCAAAGATTCTATGATTCCATGACAAGCTCTTTGTATCAAGCACCCTACTTCCTACCTCCAGGAGTTTGCAAACCTTAGAGGAATACAGCAAGGAGAACCAGTCAGATTTCTAGCAGGCAAACGGGATTTGCCTCAGGAACTATAAACAACCCATGGCTGCTTATAGGGAAACCAGATGAAAGACAAACACCATGTCAAAAGCAGAAAACACTGAGCCAGTCCCAATACAAGGAACAGCGAGACTAGAAATGAACAATTATATTTGTCATATCCATCACTGTTTTAGTATACTGCTTCCCTGATCTTTTGGTCTTAATAAGTGACACTTCAAAAAAAAAGTCCTGTCTGTTGTCCAGAGTGGTCTGGGTCAAAAACATGCTTTCAAAACCTCTCCTCCTTCTTTTGGTGTAGGAATGCTAGATGCAACAAGCCTGGCCTGGGAATACTGCAGGAATCTGCAGTCATGGGCAGGCAGTGGAGACTTCCTAGGGTATCTATAGTCTATTTACAAATTACACAACTGCCACCTAATCCAAAACCCTCCTATTCTTCACCAAGCTACTGGTGAATGTTCATACTTTGTCAAAATTCATCGACTATCTTCTTTCTTGAACAAGTTAACCCACAATCCAAATGAAGTTTCCAAAGTCTCAGCTACTGTCTTGTCTGTTGTTCTCCATTTTTCACCCAACAATTTTTCTCTTCTCACCTTTCAAATACATTTTCTAAAGCAGATTATATATAGAATCACAGAGAATTGAGTATATTTGAAAAGACCTCTGAGATCATCAAGTCCAACTCATGACTTAACACCACCTTGTCAGCTAGACCATATCAGTGAGTGCCACATCCAGCTTTTACTTAAACACCTCCGGGGACAGTGGCACCACCACCTCTCTGGGCAGCCTGTTCCAATGTCTAATCACCCTTACCATAAAGAAATTCTTCCTAATGTCCAACCTATACCTCCCCTGGTGCAGTTTTAGACTATGTCTTCTCATCCTGTCATTGCTTTCCTGGGAGAACAGGTCAGCTCCCACTCAGCAACAACCTCCTTTGCAGGAGTTATAGAGCATGAGAAAGTCTCCCCTGAGCTTCCTTTTCTCCAGGCTAAATACCCTGAGCTCCCTCAGCCACTCCTCATCAGATTTGTGCTCCAGACCCTTTATCAGCCCTCTTTGGACTCATTCTAGCACCTGAATATCCTTCCTGAATTGAGGCTCAGGAGTGGACACAGGACTCGAGGTGTGGCCTCACCAGTGCCAAGTACAAGGGAAGAATCACTTCCCTGATCCTGCTGGCCATACTCTCTGATGTAAGCCACAATGCCATTCTTGGTCACCTGGGCACACACTGGCTCATGTTCAGCCATCTGTCAATCAGCACTCCCAGGTCCTTCTCACCCTTAATTTCTACCTGTCCAGAGCTGGGTGACATTATTGAAGATAGAGCTGGAAAAAGAAAAGAGCCATTCCAGTGACCCTAGTTTTCTACAGAAAATGCACCCAAGGTAGATGATTATGACTTTCCCCTAGAGTTTCATAGCTTTGAAACCATGCGAAATCTATAAATAATGTTCAAAGGTATAGAACTTGAAGGTGCTTACAAAATGGTGAGGAACTGCAGAATTGTAGCTGCTTGGAATATCAATAGGTTTAAGATAAAGGGATTCTGAGAGAACTCACTGTCATTCTTTTGTTAAAATCACTCTTCACTTCATCTCTTTGTGATGTAACATTTTCCCCAATAATTAATTCCTAGAGTTTCACCCCCAATGCAAATATTTTAACATGGTTTGGCATTCATTCCACAATATCAGTGAATCCAGCTTAGTGAGGTGTGAAATTAGGGAATCAGCCATTAGATAAGTTACAACTGTGAAAGGCGAAAGGGAAATCTACCAAATTAAGAAGAAAAGCAAAATCAAATCATCTTTACATTTAAAATACAAATTCAAATAGCAGAACTGGGGATCTATTCCCTGATTGTCAAGTCATTGCCTTCAGTCCAATGTTTAGGCACTTGTGCTAAAACAATCTTCTTGAGTGGAATTCCCTGGAGAAGAAGGAAAAGCAGTCAGACAACACTTTTTTACCATATTCCTTTTCTTGTTTAGCTATAACATAATAAGTATAAACTATTGCTGAGGTGTGGTGAAGTGCAAGAAAAGTGAAAGGAGATTCCAGTGTTGTTCATTGATTTTGTTATCATCATTATTCTTTATTTCATTTCCACTATTGTACTTTCACTGTAATTATTGATAACTGGAGAAAATCAACAGCTCTACTGAAGATGTCCCAGATCAGGGAAGTATCCCAGACAGGGAAAGAACAGGGATATTCACTGAAAGGTCATCCTGATCTGAAGCTGTAGGTATGGCTGCCACTGAAATGAAAAGCTGCAGTCTGTTGCCAGTGTCCCTACCCATGTCAGAGACATTGGAACTAGATGATCTTTAAGGTCATTTCCAACTCAGACCATTCTGTTTCTATGATAACCTGATAACAGGTTTATAACTGTAGAAAAGAGTCATTGCTCATGTCCTGGTGAGCACTGACAGGTTCCAGCAAGGACCAAGCACCGTTTTCCTAAATGCACTATAAATGGATAATTCTTAATTTCCTACATACAGAAACCCCATGGCAGGGGGGTTGGAACTAGCTGACCTATAGGGTCCCTCCCAATCCAAATCATCTAATGATTCAATGTTTCTATGAACTTGCCAGAGTTGCCTTCTGGAGAATTTTTCCTTCTCATAAGATTCATTTATTCCAATCCCAGGGTTGTAAGGGCACTCTAAAAACAGTCTCAGCTAGATTTCAATTTGTAGGCCTCTTACGTGCTCTAATAAAAGCAAGAGAGAAATTCCAACCCTAGCTCGACAATTTCTAGTCCTCAAGCAACAGGTGATATAGTAAGAGGAATGGAGGGTAGAACAGCAGTTAATCATTGACCTCACCTGCACACATAAATATGAATCTGAAATTTCAATGGGGGCTTTAACAGTTTATATCAGTGAGACTGTCAGTTCCACAGACAGGATTTTTCTTTTGTTTCTGGAACAGTGAGGTCAAGAGAAGATGGACTTTGGCCGAAGGCTTTAGTCAGCATGAGTTGTGAAATTGCCTTTTTGTGCAGTAAGCATGGCACACTACAATCATGCTCAGAGATGGTTCACCCCACTTGTTTTCTTAGTGGCAAAGTGTAAGAAAGTGTAAAGCTAAAGTCTACACTTTCCTTTAGTCTTACTGGTACTGTTCAAGCAAAGAACAAGCAGCATTTCTGTGTGAAAGGGTTTCCATATACTCAGAACACTGGATTCCCACAGCCAGATAGAAAGAGCTGGGAAAATCTCACTTGTGCACTTGAATCATAGGTGAAAAAGTGTCTTCTGACTGCTTTTCCTTCTCCTCTAGAGAATTCCACTCAAGAAGATTGTTTTAGCACAAGTGCCTAAACATTGGACTGAAGGCAATGACTTGACAATCAGGGAATAGATCCCCAGTTCTGCTATTTGAATTTGTATTTTAAATGTAAAGATGATTTGATTTTGCTTTTCTTCTTAATTCCTCCAAAGGTCCCTTCCGACCTCAACTGCTCTGTAGTTGTGTGAGTCATAATATAATCAGTTTTGAAAGCTGTGAACAACTTTCAGTGTTTGAACACAAAATATTGTTTGGACTGAGTTATTCCTCTTTAATGAATAACAAGGAGTACTTAACCAGATGGTTTCACTGTCATCTAAAAGAGACAGCCTCCAGACCTGTTCAGCTTTCATTTAGCAAACACCCATATTCTGTTCCTGATGACACCAAAATCTGTGGTGAGATTACCATCCATGTCAGACATGACCCTCCATGTAAGCCAAATTAATGAAGATGAACACCATGGTTTAATCACAAATCAAAGCCAGGAGGGGAAGCGGGCACACTGTGTTTAGCCAGCTTTCCTATAGCATGGAGAATTAAGAAACCTGCTGTTCAAATTCCACCATGCTTGATTAAGTAATAGACTCCTCACTGGTATTTATGTTCCTACAAGTTTTAAAAAACAAGACACTTCAATAGAAACAGGTGGAATCTTCACAGATTCATGCCAGTTACTCTTAAGCTCCTCAGTCAATTTCTGTGATCAAATGCAATCTCCTGTTCATCCACAACAAAAGAGTCCTAGAAACCATGGGGATCTCATAGGGGATGAGATTAAAAGGTGAAGACAGATGCAAAGATTACAAATGTTAGTGTGAGTCAGTTACTAAGTCACTCATCATCAAATCTATTCCAAAATCAGGCTCTGTTAATCTACTGCTCACAAATTATTGTTTACAGATTTTTATTTTTGTCTTATTGTAAACCAGATCATGAGTTTAATTGGATATTTACATTCATGTTTTACCTGAGTGAAATGGACCCTTGGCTTTTAATCAGAAGCATTTTATTTTTTTTTTGCAGTCACTTTTACTAAAGCAATGTGGAGTCATCTCATGTACTGAGTAAGAAACAATTAAGTGATTGTCAGGAGAAACTTGGCATTAAAAAAGACTGCCCCTGCTTTTGTGGGCACTCAGTCCTGCAAGGACTGATGCATGACTTTTCATGGGGTTTGCATGGACCTGAACAGACATATCAAAGTGTGAGCTTTGTGAACATTTTAATTTGAATCAGAAGGCAGTTCATGCATTGATTCTCCACATCAGTCTCATTTCTTTGCTTTCTCTCCAATCTAGAGTCGTACAGAGCATGTAGACTGGGTTCCTGATAAAACTAAAGTGGATGCTGGGCTTTCAGAGTGCACCCACCTAACGCAGTCCAACCTCCAATGGACGTTCAGTCCATGGAAACAGGTAGAAGCTAATCCAATTTAGCCTGTGCGCCCTGAAGGATATAGAGTGTGAACAGAAGGTCTTTGGCATTCAGTGGTTCATTCTACAGATCTGCTCCTATTGCACCATACTGCTTGAAAGTGTAAGTATAACTCCTGTGACTGCAAGATTGGGACCTAAAATGAGACATCTCTGTAAATAGGGCCTGAAAATGAATATTTATCATGCATGTGCCATCAGACTGTATATAAATGGGATATCACTTGTGCACCTAGTGAGTTCTGGCTCTCTCTCTAGAACTGAGTTTTACTGCTTGCTTTTAAGAAGACTCAACTCAGAGATTTCTCAAATTTCAAAAGCTTCGATTTTGCAAAGTGCTCTCTGTTTGCCACACACCCACAAACACATGTATATTCACATAAACACATTCAAATATTTATACAGAGTGACATTTAAAGAGTCATTACTGTTGTTGGCTAGATCTTCTACTTTTGTTTTTAAATAGCTCACTACACCATATACACCATTTTCATATTTGATATTTCATTTATGAAAATGTTTTTCTAATAATACAATTGGTTTATTTTCTCCTTCATAAATGAACAAAGAGAACTCTTTTGTTTTGTCTTTTGTTAACACTGGGTTAAGATGAAAACAGTAATGGCAGCATTGATGTTCTCATATAAACACAATTTAGTTACATGAAACAGAAACTCCTTCCTAATGAGGATTTTATTTCTGCCACTTCAAGCAAAGAATCATTTTGTTAACAATCCACCAAGACCACTATTTTGATAATAACAAGTCTAAAATCCATTATCTGGCCAGAAAACTAAGGGACACCAAACCCAACCAGAATTTTTTTTATCACAATCTTATTATCTCATTTGAGAATCTGGAAGGAAAGGTATCTGGAATGTTTTCAAGAAAATCTTGATAAAAAGTGCCCTCGTTGTCACCTTGTTCCAACTAATTGGCACAGTGGGCTGTGTGAGTGTTTTACTCCTACTTGTGCCTATTGCTGGGAGCTCATTACACTCTAGTTGAACGTGGCTCCTGGGAGGAAAAAAACCAGCAAAATTTTAAAGCATCACAGCTTTCAGTTCTATTCCTGTTAGGTACAGCACACACAACTGTTCTGTCTTGGTTGCCATGCCACTGTAACTCCCCTGAAATCACCAGTGGTAAGTCCTGAATCAAGCACATCTTCACCGGCCAGACCCTGGGGACTTGCAGGGAGTTGCAGTCCCATCCTCACCACTCTTCCCTCTACCCAGAACAGCCTCATCCCCTGCACACACACCAGGAGACAGACAGGCAGTGCAGCATCCCTGCCTCCTCCATGCTGTGGTAGGAGTTACCAAATGCTCCAGGCACAGTAGGCTTGGCAATATAGGCACAGCTCCATCACACAGCCTGCAAATACACAGTTCATGGAGAGAGCCTTCACCCAGCCTTCTTCTTCTTTCTCCATTCTCTCCATAACCTCATAACTGATAAGTTGTTGTAGAGAACAAAGTGGATGCAAAGTTGCTACTGCACTTTTTGTTAAAATGTTACTGGTTTTTAATTTAAAATATACCTCTTTTTTTTCATTTATGCCTCCAGGATTTTATCAATACCCGCTCCTTTTTGCTGAAAGCCAAAATGCCCAAAGTTCTCTGCTGTCAACAACAACAAAAGCAGGGGAAAATGTACTTTTTGTTCCAGTGGTGCTGGATTTTGCTGGAAAAAATATACGCATGTAGACTCAAACTGGCCCAGTTTATGGCTAACTCCAGCAGGATATTTTTTTTCCGTTAAAAGGAGAATCCAGCCTATCTGCAGGCATTTGTAGCAGATGAGGGAAATATTCAATCAAAAAGAAAATGAAACATCAAGGGAGCCAGTAGAGCTAAAGAAATCCCTAATGTTTTGCTTCACTAACACTTCTCAGAAATCACTGATCTAGGGAGTAACAGGATCTTAACCACAGGAGCCAGATAAGCTCAATATTATCATGTCAATTTGTACACTAGCTAAGGATTAAGTGAGGTCTCAAGCTCTATGGAAGATTTTCTCATTCAGCCCCAGGAACTGCTGCTTTGTACAGCTGACCAGCTTTTCCACCAGCTCTGACCACTAAAGCAAACATCAGGATTACTTGGCAGAGACTAATGTGATGGTACAACAGGAGCAAATACCACACAGAATAGGCACCATTGCCTTTGGGAGAAGTCATTTATTTTGTTGGAAGCCTGATTTTGTTTGTTATCCTTTAGAAAAATTGATAGAACACAAAGTTCTAGTACCTCCAGCCCTGAATCATTATTTTCTTGCAACCCATGGTGCTTTAATGGTGCCTAGTTCTGCCCCTTCACTGGAAGTGCTATGTGGGGATTACTTGCAATATAAAATAATACTAGCAACACATAAATTACATACCTGCTGCTCTATGAAAAGAAGCCTCAGGAGGAAAGCTTAGCAACCAAAATTTCTTCTGCAAATGCATCACTTGCCTGTGAGCTGTTATTCTTGTTATTAAGCAGGAATGCTGTTTACCAAGCTTGACTATCAGAAAGAGCTAGAAGTTATCCATCAGTCAATGTCAAATCAATGTCCATCAGTCAGTGATTTGGCTGGCACCTTGATGTTGACTATGAAATGAGTGAATGTATTTTGAGAGGCCTTTACTGGTTGTTAATGACAAGGGGAAGACAGGGAGTGCTAACAGTGCACCTTGGACATAGCCCACATTAGGTAAGTGCAAGGTATCTGGTAAATTCTCTCCCTTGGTTTTAATGGGTCACAGGAGTTTTTGTTTGTGACTTTCTGTTCATTGTTCTTGTGCTGTGCACAATTCAGCAGCAGCTGGGCTTGACTCCAGCAACATCAGGGTTTAAGAGAAGAATAAGGAAGGGCATGTGTTGCCAGTGAAACCTAAGATTTCCAATAACTTATTCATAGAATGGGTTGGGTTGGAAAAGGGTTTCAAGGTCCTCTACTTCTATGCCCCCTGCCATGGACAGGGCTGCCACCACCATCAGATTGCATTTCTTAGAGAAAGTGCAGTCAGCTTCCACCCATCTCAACTTCTGTAAAGAATTACTAATTAAATTTGTGAAGATAGGGATCATCACAGGGGAACACCCTTGAAGGTAAGGACCTAGAAAAGTTGAAACAGTAGTAATGAAAAGGGGGAGTATGAGGCTGGAAGAAGGCATCCCATGAATCCATGCCACCAGTTATAAAGGATGAAAAGAGGAGTTGTTGACAACACAAAAGTGGAGGAGACTGTCAGCAAGGCAACTGGAAAACGTTGAGAACTGGTTAAAAGATTAAATGATCATAAAAGGTAGACAAACAATGTCTTTCAACAGAAAGACACATTTAGCAGTGAGTTATAAGCTCTTGTAAAAGCAGGTGCTACCAAGGAAGTTATGGTGCCCACAAAAGAAAGCAAAAGCAGTCATAGGATGCATTAACTGAAGCATTTCCAATGGATCTGCACAAATATTAACAGCATTGTATGGGGGTTTAGAAAGATCCCATTAGGAGTAATATGTGCTCTATTGGTAATCCGGTCTCAGGTCAATTAATTCAGACTGAAGTAGTGCAGGGTGGTGAGGGGAATGAGAAACTTGTCTTATGAGAGAAGCCTGCGAGGCCTTGGTTTGTTTAGCTTTCCAGATGAAAGCTGAGATGGATTGGTTTGCTTCTACAGACATTTCTAGGAAATAAGTACCAGAAGAAGTATTTAAACCATAGCAAAAAAAAAAAAAAGAAAAAAAAAAAAAGAAAAGGCAGCAGAACAAAAGGATTTAATGAGGTCATGAATAAATTTAAGCTACAAATTAGGAGTTTGGTAACAACTGGAAAATAGAGATTCTGGAACAGTCTTGGCATAGGAGCAATGGCAGTAAAACATTAATTGATTTAAAATAAGAGGATATTTTTCTAAAAAGGGTAGATATGTCGTGGTTGCGTTCAATAAGAGAGGCCAAAGGTCAGAGACTCCTGTATTCCCTTCCTGTCCTGTGTTGTCATGAATCCTCAGCTAGTACTATCTATGTAATTTGTATTGTGGTTGGGGAACCATCAAAAGCCTGTGTTCTCCAGGTTGTGTAAACTGCTGATGAAAAAGAGGAAGTCACGTTGGCTCTTCCATGACTTCCCATTTCCCTCATGCAGGACCCAAAAAGGGTTCTGCCTTAAAGTTCATACTTCATACAAAACTTGTGACAGGCAAAAACACATAAAATCTCATTATCCTAAGATAGTTGAGACTGGAAGGCACCTTCCGGAGTCCTTTTAGCTCAAACCAGGCTTAGATTTCAAATCAGACACTGTTGTCAGGTTTTTATCCAGTTGGGTCTTGAAAACCCACAAGCACAGAAGCTATAGAATATATTTGGATAACCTGCTTCACTGTTTGACTGCCCTCATGCAGAAAAAATTTCTCCCTTGTAAACAGCATTGACCTCTTCTGTTCCAGTTTACACCTCTTCACTCTCATCTTCACACCACGAATCGCCACGAAGAGCCTGGCTCCATTTTCTCAATAACCTCCCCATAGGCACCAGGGGACTTCTTTCAGGTCCCTCAAAGCCTTCACTTCCTCAGGGTGACCAAGACCAGCTCCCTCAGTTTGTCCACATATGGCATGTGCTCCAACTCCCAACCATCTTGAGGACCCTTCTTATGCCATTTTTTTATTATAAGGTCTCAAGAACAACATGCACACGATGGGCACTCTTTAGAAGAATTTCTTACACAGGCAGCCTAGAGGACAAACTCTAACTGCACTTTTACACCAGCCAAATATTTCTCATGCATAAAAGAGGGAAGGACCTGTTGCACATCCTATCCTTCCAAGCACTGTCCTATAATTCCTACTCCCAGTATGCAAGAGTCTTTCCTCAAAATCCAACATTTCAACATTATCCTTCATTACAAAAAAGCAGAATGTATTGTTTGGCACAGTCCTGATCACTAGTGTTTTTCTGCAAAACAAAGAGCAAGCATGGAATTCCAGCTGAAGTCTTTCAGCAGAGAACAAAGCCAAGGAGACAATCATCTGGGACTTGGAGGAGATTCAGATTTTAAGCATTCTTCAGTTAAGAGCCTAATCACCCTTGAAAATAAAAACTCCAGCTTTGAATTCAAGAGAAACAAAAATCACATTTCTAGATGAAATCAAGTAATCAATAAAAAACCCCTCCCTGTTCAGAAGCAGCCAACTCCAGTGATCACATGGCTAGAGATGCCACTGCCTTTTAGCGGAAGACAAAAACTGCAAAGGTTTTAAAAGTATAAGATAGGGAATCTTCAAACTAAAAACATACAGGTTTTCTTACCTCTGTAACTAAATCTGATAAACCTCCACATTCACTTAAGTATATAAAATAGGAGAAGAAATAAAGAACTCAGAACACTCCATGTCACAGCAGGTGCTGACTACACTACACAGTCCTGACTCAGTTGTTTTCATTAGAGTTCAGCAACTTCTGGTTTAAAAATTTCAACTGTTCCTTTGCTCTTGCCTGTTACACCTACAGAAACACTGCAAGCCTTGAAGCACAGTGTGAAACATTAGACATAGTTTATGAGGACAGCAACTGGTAATTTGGAATCCAGAAGTGAGACCAGGTTGAGCTGTTCCCTTTCTCCACTCTCTAAAGGCTACAGCTGCTTCTGCCAGGGATAGCAGAGCTTTGGTGAACATTGCAGCTGTGGCACAGATATTGCCATCTGCACAACCACAGGCGGCTGCAGAGTTAGCCAAGCACATTCCCAGTGTTACACAGAACCACCTTCTCACTGTCTCCTTTTCCAATGTACATCTGCTTACTACCACAACTAACTAGAAACAAATCTGTTTCTCAGCTGACTGTGTCAGTTTACTTGCACCTGTCCCATCATGCAAGCACTTGTAGGATATTGCCAATGGTGATGCCTCACACATCCTGAATTACAAGCCAGTATTACTTCAGAACTGTCCTTCCTTCTGAGGGTTGAATTTTAGGAAGTATTTCCATTAATAAACCTTATTATCAATGGTTTGCAATAGAAAGACTAAAAATCTGACATTAAAAAAAAAGCCACAATATTAACCAACATGCAAAATGGTCCAGAGCAGAGCTTTTTTGTACTGAAGATCAATGCAGTCACTTTCAGTAGATGTTTCTTGAGTTTTCTAAAACATTAGACTTGGAAGACAAGGAAAAGCCACGCAGCCAAATCACTCTGTAGCAGCAAAATTTTCTGCCTTTCCAGCATTCCAGACATCTGATCCCGCTCCAGTTATAAGAACAGATCAAAGCAAGAGAGTGAAAACAAACCTTTTTGTTTATCCTACTTTTTTCCTCTGAGTCTCCTTCAAAGCATAAAAGGTGAAATTAACTTACAGGATGTAGAAATCACAAATTGTCTTGGCGTGGCATTATGTTTGAAGGAATAGAATTGATTATCAGGATTAAAGCACCAGTGCTCTCAAGTAAATCATGTTCTGCATGCAGAGATTTAGTATAAACTATGCTTTCAGGTAGAATAAAAGAAAAAAATTGTAATGCAATACAGTCGTGTAACAGAGGATGTTACAGAGAGGGTGAAGGCTCCAGACCTATAAGGGCATACTCTATTCTGGGAAAGACACACTTTCGGATGAGTTTAGTTGTAGGAAATATCAAGATAACTGAAATGTTACTGCAGTGGGGCTCTGAGAAAAAAAACAAAAAACCAAAGAACCAATCGACCAAACAAAAAACCATATAACCCAGACCAGTAATGAATATGTCACTGTGGATGTTCAAAAAACCACATATGATTCCATCCAAGCCCTAAGACCAACCTTGGTCTCCACTCTCCTCCCTATAGCTGCTGTAACTGCACCTCTTAAATCAGTCACATCATGTGGACACTGAGGGGAGAATGGAGGCTCAAGCCCAGTCATGACCTCTTCTTCTGTCTCTTCAATGGGACACCTCAGCTTCTCCTGTTCCCAGGGACCTACATCTGAGGGTCATGCAATTGCAGTTACCTTTTATGGAGGGAAAGCTTCTAAGAACACACTCGTGAAGGACTGGAAGAATTCCATTCCTCTAAAAACCAGCGTGCAAGCCATGGAGACAGGAGGGTAGAACAAAAGCACACAGCAAACTCCACTTCCTTGGTCTGCCATGTCAAGAAGCAAATCTCCCCACAGAGGTGGGGAGGAAGTTATGAAGCTCTAAGCCCCAGTCTTTTACAATATGTCCATAAATCCCTCAAACTGTGCAAAGCCATCCAAAGAGTTCTGAAAAGAAGGTTGAGATCTCTGCTGCTGCAGAAAACGAGATTGCATTTGAGCTCTCTCTGCCTGCAGGTCTCAGAAACATGATAAACCTCCTCTGATATGGGAGGACCAACTGCTCCAGAAGAAATCAAAACTTGCTTGCAGCACTACTGTTCTTGCTGTGTTCTAGCCATACTTGGCCTGAAGATGTGTTGTTTTTTTTAATATAAACTGTTGCTCAAAAAAACTTGTTTACTGTGCAGTTCAGTTGTCAACAAATGAAACAAGACAGAGGTAACTATAAAGAACATGTGTTCAAATATTTACAATTACATTAGGTAGAGCTCTGACTGACAATGCAATATTCTTCTGCTCCATTTACAGTGCTCAGTAGTCTACTGTATAACAGTAATATCTGACTGTGTTGAGAATCTTTTGTGAGACCTCAGAGGTGAAAGCTCACTCAGATAATAAAACAAATATCCCACATTGCAATCTCAGCTGCTAAAACCAAGTCCAAATCCAAATATATTACTAACAGTGAAAAAAATTCTTGCAGGCTCTAGGACAAATTGCAGGACAGCAGTGTCTTCCATGGTGTGCTATTTAACTATGAAGGCTCTGCAGATCCCTCCTTCCTCTGCTCTGTAAAAGTCACACTGGCTCCAGCAGTGCACCTGCAGATGAGAAATGACAAAGGCAAAGGAGGAGGCAAAGCTGCACTTAATACCTGCCATCCCTTGCAAAGTGGAAATATGGAAACCAAAGGGGCTGAATATTTCCAAAGGAGTAAGTGATGGTTGTCTTGCCTATTTTCCTCCTACAAGCAGCATGCAGTATTTTGTGAATTAAATCAGAGAAAAGGCTTCTCACCATTACAGTTTCTTCCAGGGAAATTAGTAGCCCAGAGAGTGTTATTCTACAAGCAACATGAAGGCCAAAAATATGAGGACAACTTCGTCCCAGCCTCAAAAGCATACTGTTCTTATTGCAATAATGGGCTCCCCCAGAAAACACTGTCTGCCTGTTGCGGTCACCCAGCCGGTGGGGGAGCCACCGGCTGAGTCACCCGTGGCGTTCGAGGCTGCAGCTCAGCCTGCCTTTTCAGTGGGGATTGCGGATTGGGTAGATGACACCTCTTGGGACAGTGAGCCCTGAGAGGTAGGCAGGTTGAGGCAGTCTCCTGCCGTGGGCTGCTGTCCAGCTAGGTACCGTCCCCTCCCCTTTCTCCTCATAGATGGTTTAGATATTCATATAGTTGGTTTAATATTCATACAAAACTGGAAGGTTCTAAAGTTCTGTTCTTCCCATTGGCTCATTTAAATATGTCCCTCCTACGTTTGCTGCTTATTGGATACTGTCATCTCCCTTCATGTACCTCATTTGTCCTGTCCCTTGTTCCTCCCCTTTTCCCCCCCCCCTTAAAACCTGGTGCAATGGTTATTTCGGGGCTCGTTTTGTGGTTCCCGTCCTTGCTGCGAGTTCCCCTGCCCCCTCCAGGGCATGGAATAAACTCTTGGATTTACACCACGGGCGAGTCCTCCTTGATCTTTTTGCTGTCTCTGCGTCGCATTCTCATCATCAGCTGCTGCTAGCCCCAGCCTGGGCTTTGGAAATATCAACCAGCCTCGGAGCTGTCGCGCGAAGGCTAAAAGCATTGCCTTGCCGCTGCACACGCGCTCGTGCCACGCGAGATCCATTTCCCGGGCACACGAGGACACTGTCGGCCATTGACCAGCCGGGCGGTCAAGCGGCCTGCGACATCTGCCCACACTTATGGGCTAGTCCTGGTCAGACCAAGAGGAATTAAATACGTGGTTAGAAGGACTGAGCACGTCCAAGTCAATACCTGAACTTATTTGATTAGTGAACCAACCAAAAGCTTAAATCAATTCCCAGTGTTCCCATAATGATGGGAGACAAATAGCAACAATTAAAAAATATTTTGTGGAAAAAGACCCAGGAAGAGCAGTACTTTGCCAAAAATCTAAATAATGAATTTACTGATTGAGAAAAATTATCGTTATTCCTGATAGGGAAGGAAACCTGATAGGGTATGTGCTCTGCCATGTAAGATCATCTGTTTGGGTAATACAGGACAGACCCACATCTTCTGCAGTGCCTGATGAAGGTTACACGGAAATTCATTGACTTTGGAGAATGGACATCTCTGTTCTTGAAAGAAGTTTGCAACCTGCTTGATGCTGCAATTTCCTACATTTCAAGGGAGAAGTTTGTTGGTTTTTTCTTGGTAGCTTTTGCAAATATCCCTGGCATTCTTTTTGTGAGGAGAGGAAATGATTAAACCAAAGAATTGACTACATTCTTCCACAGAGATGAATGTGAATGGGGGATGCAGAGATTAGTAAGTCCTTAGAACTCCTGGGGGGAAAAAAACTAACAGCCTGGCCCAGATGTGCAGAGACAGAGACACCCTGCAAGCCCTGATATCTGCCTAGAAAAAGGGATGAACACCAGGAGCAAGGAGCATTAAACACCTTGCAAGAAGTGAGAGAAACCTGCCTCTATCACTCTTCAGCTGCCTAAAAACAAAAAAGCACATGGCAGATGCAGCTGCACCAACTGAACTCACCTCTGCACCAAAGCTGGAACTGTGCTTTGAGTGAGGGCAGGGAAAGAAAAGCATTGGGAGTTTTCATGACAGCTCATCCTGAGCACCAGATCAGATTTCTTTGGAGTAGGCTCCACCACATAAAAGATGCTCCTTGGCATAGTTTCTCCAGCATGCACTGTCACTTGTGTGACAAAGACAGCATACTATGTTTTACCCCATAGCATTCTGCTGGTGACAAACCTACCCTAGAATTTCATCCTGAATGCTAAATGGTGGCTTTTCTCTGGAGCCTGAGTGATTCCATTTCACACCTTGTACCTCCTCCTTCTGCTGATGTTTGCCTGAACTACAGAAACACATATAGCAATACCATGTATAATGTAAAAGTAATTCCTCTGGCAACTTACTAGCAGCCAAGCTATGACTATTCAGCCAAGCACTGCCTTTGCTTAACTCTCACAGCTTTCAGAGTCTTGGAGCCTGGCTGGATTCAGCTTCCTGGGCAAAATTACTCTCTGGTAATAAATATAGCTCACAGGCTGCTGGGCCCCCAAGGGAGGGGAGGTGACCCCACCAGACACCTTTGCTTAGGTGTAACTGGCTGTGATCACACAGGGAGTGCCAGCACACATCTCTGAGAAAGAGATACGAACAGTAGAGGGTAAAACAAGTCTGCTCTCACCCCTATGGTGGCCATTTCAAACACTTCCCATGGGCCTTCTAAGGCTTCCTCCAAAATTGGGTATGAGGTGTTCTAAAATCAGAATCTCCAGTGTGAGATAAGAAATTCTAAAATAAATCACTGAGCCAAAGAGAAAATGGGTATTCCTTACTCCTACCTATAGCAGTTCCTGTTCCTAACCATCCCCCATCCTCACTCCCAAAAAAACCCTACAGCTGTTGAAACTGCTGTTTGCTTTGAACTGGGCATCACAAGTTGGCTGGGTCTTCTCAGTGCATCGTGTTTCCCAGGCTGTTTTGCCAAGGGTGGCCACGCCAGCGTCCCCCACCATGGCAGCAGCCTATGTGAGTAAACCCAGCCAGAACCAGCCCTGGCTCACACTTGCTCTGCATCATTGCAAAAATACCCACTCACCTGTGAACAGACACAGCAGCAGGTTGAGCAGATGCACAGTCAGAGCCCTCACATTTCTAAATAAATGCTTTTTTTTTGTCTGCGATGTTCTTTCAAAAGCAGTACAAATAAACATTCAAACATTCTGTCCTCAGGTTCCACTTAGCACTTGTTCTAAATTGAATTTTATGTGTTTGTGTTATACAAAATTGGGGCAGGAGAAAAAAAAAAGGAAACCATCAGCAGAAAAATCTTTCTTAACTAAATTCTACTTTTTTTTTCTATCTGTAAGTGAAGCTATTCACTTCTGTGAGACACTGACAATTGCTTTGCACCAGTTCACAAGCAGATTGAAATCCTCATGAACTGGAGAAGAATATGAAAAAAAATGTTACCTACCAGTGTAACAAAATTCTTGATTTAATGAGAGCCAAGTGTGAAGTGAAAGTGACTACAATGGAGCTATGTCACAGCCGTGAGGTTTGGGTAACTCATCCTGTGTTCCTCAGCAGAACACTGAGCAAGTGGAGGCTTAGTGACTGCTACAAAAGGTGGGCTTGAAACAGATGTGAGGTTGACCATTCATGGCCTGTGAAATGCAAGAGATCATGCTAGATAATCAGAAAAGGCTCTCTAGAATGGGAATACAGTAATTTATGATAACATTGCTCTTAGATTAGCTGCAAGGCCCATCAGGTCATGGAATATGCTGATAAACTTGACAAGTAATCAGAATATATGATTATTGGAAAACATTCACAGTTGTTAGAAATGAACCAAAGGTGTTCCTACATGGTTATTGAAGACTTGGCTTTATGACACCACGTAATTAAAGCATTATCCATTTAGCCTTTATAGCCAGTATATTACCGTTTGTTTTTCAAATGCTTCAAGCTACTAAATATGATGAGGAATTAATAATAAAAGAAATCAAGCAGTAAGATAATTCTACTGAGCCAAGCTTCACATATACAACTGATGTTCATTCCATTACCAGAGGCCAATCGTCCCTTGTTTCACTGACATGAATAGCCCCATTGATATAGTGCAAGTACAAAGTAGGATCCAGCCTCCAATGAGATGCTTATGTGGTATATCAAGCTTGAACAATGTTGTACTAATTTAAATGGATGATAAATTCTCAGGGACTGAAAATATTGATGTGGCCCTGTTACTTTTTAGAATTAAAAAATTAAGCATGGTCCAATATTTTGAGTGCAGGCACTTTACAGCAACAGCCATTACTAGAAATCTTTACCAACATTTCTTAAAGAGTTTGTTAAAAACACTTGGTATGTAAAGTATTCACAGATAACTCTCATTTTTCTTTGGCTGAAAGGAAGCGTTGTAAAGTAAGACCACTCCTGAAAGCTTTTAAATGACACTAAGTATGGGAATCAGTGCCATTTTTTCAGAGCAAAGGTCTGCAGCTGTTGTTGCTTTTGTTAAAATCTGATTCCGTTTTCTTGAAGATAAAACAAGACAAACTACATAAAAGCAAGAAGAAAAGATTGATGCAGTGTCTGCCTCAGAAAATGGCTCTTTCTTGTAGCTCACTTCTTTTTTTTTTTCCTTAGTTTGAGCACAGCACTCAGTTTTACAGGCCAATCTGAGACGTTGCAGAATTGTTGTTGTATCAGGTTTGATAAAGTGTTGCTTGTCCAGACTCAGAGTGATGGTCCTGGCTGGCAGATTCAGACTTTAAAAAAAAAATGAAAGAATTAACAGAACTGATGAAACAACACAAGCAAGTAAGTGACAAGGGGAAATTCAAATCCTGTGTTCTGGATGATGTAGGTTAACAGAAGTTTAAGGTCTGCAAACACAGCATATGAGGCTCAAACTGAGCATCCTGGTGAATGCCAAAGCTGTGTGATCCCCACCGCTGTGCAAAAATTTCCCAAGGGAACATATTAACTCCATACTGAAAAGGAGAACTGAAATCAAATCAACCATCCAGGATCGCACCACAGAGACATTCTTCTTCTCTAAATTTACTGAAGAGCACGAGATTATGAGTTACTTCACCCATCTGTATCTTGCAATACCCTGTATTTCAAACCATGTATCTCAGATCAGTGCAAAGCTAGCCTGAAGGATGATCCATGTATCTTATGGCACCATTCTGAAAAATTTAATAATTGCCTTTTCCTAAGGGTGTTCTCTGAAGCTGCAAATAGAAGTGACTGAAAGAAGCTGTAAAGTGTTCAGACTTGCAGGCACCTTCCAGAAGTATCACAAGCCATGTTTTTATGTCTGATTAAGAAGAAATCTTTTTGTGCTTCTTTCCTAATTCTAGTAGTAGAATCCAAATGCACTATTGAAATAGGCAGCCCTTATACTTGAAAAGGGATGCAGAAAACATGTCCTGCATGTAGGTGAATTGAGGAAAACTTACATTTTCAGTGCCGATTCTTTTTAACACTTAAACTATATGACTAAAATCAACCTGGTTTCAGAAATTCTGAGTTCTTGCCACTATTCCTACTTTTCAGTGGTAGCTTCCAAGATGAAGATCTGATTTTTAAAAGAAAAATCAAAGCCTAATTCTGTATTATCTGCACACAGTGTGGCTGCTCTCAATGCCAGGAGCAGGCAGGGCTCAGACAGCTCTTTAATAGCCTGAGCTTTCCACTCTTAGTCACAGATTCATATTTATCCTGAACACCATAACCATATCCCCAGAATTCTTGGTGTTAAATTCTGAGTTAAAATGGGAATAGATACTTTTCCTGCTGAGCACAGAAGTAAATCAAAATGAAGCAATAAAATGAAAGCTTCATTGCTGTCTAGCAAAGCTATTTTGTGTTAAGAATTTAGTATACAAAACTGTAGTCATGTTGTGCAAAATGTTTGGTATACTTTGATAAGAAGCCAGTGGTAATGGCTTTCTTAGACAATTTAATTTATTTTATACCAGTTGCAGGACCCAACAAAACCACAAATTCTTGGCTTTGCATGCATAAAAGAAAACATAATGAAGACTGCAAAGCACCCTGTGCACAAAAAAATCCAGCAACAAAATGAAGGAAAATATAAATAGCCATAAGGAAGCCAAGTATGTGGATAGCAACAACATTGAAACTTGTCTAAACTTTACATTTGCACAGAAGGAGCTGCCACTTGCAGCAGTTTCTTAAGAAGTTTAAGAAACAGTTTTGCCTTGCTGATGGGACATACTCTTTCTATCATGATAAACAACAAGGTAATGAACTAACAGCAATGAGGTCTATCTGACCTCCCCATCTTTTCCAAAAGACAATAAACTACAAGTGTCAGGCAAAGAACCCAAAGGATGCCATCCCAGTAGTTACTTTTATTACACTGACACCAAATAACAATTAGAAGCCAAAGCAGGAAGGAATTCTTGCCCCAGAGGGTTCATATATTAAGGTCTCAGTTCTGCAAAAATTCATGTAGAAATAATTCTTTGCTTTTTTTAAAAAAAGCAACATTGGCTTGCATGAGCAGAACCTGATGTCAGGTGTTTGAGGAGGGTTTTCTACCTCAAATCTCCCTCTGTGTCTCTCCAACAGATAACAGCTTTGACACTGCCACACACACACAGGTACTCTATCTAGCAGCAGATCCAAGCGTGAAGATGACCTGTCACCTAAACGTAGGTTCTGGGATTTCTATGTTTCTATGCACTTTTTTTTTTAAACTCCACTGCTGAGATTTCCTGCAGGGAAAGTCAACAGACCTGCAGCAGGTCTGGTCTACTTTTTATTTATATAGCTGTAAATCAGGAGTAACAGCATGGAAACAGTTGAGAACACAGGAGGGAGTGGGATCAGTCTTTGGCCACCAGGATTCCTTCAGGACTTTCCATTTTATTGTTATATTTATCTCTGTCATTTTGACATCAGAAAACACAAGAGGAATAATCTGAAGTAGCAAGGGACTTCTGTCTCCATGATTTGAGGGACATAGCAGTTAGAAACCTTATTCATTTGGCTTATAAACACAGCAGCCAGAGCAGTTTAGGAAGCTGAAACACCCTGTTGAGGATGTGTCCTTCTCTCTGAACTCTGACAGAGTGCAGCCACTCAGATCTTCAGACCTGCCCATCAGGAAAGGCCTCATGCCCCTCATGAACCCACGGACCTAAATTCTGATGTCATGATACTTTCAGAGATTTAACTCAAGCCTATACTCCAGACAACAGCCTTCCCTCACTTTCCTACAGGTCCAATCTCCCAGTTATGTTTAAATTAGACCCACCTTTGGAAACATGTAGCACAGAAAGCCTACTCCATTTTCCCTGGTAGCTTAGAGCCCTGAACTATAGCAATGAGACACCCATAAACAAGTCTTTGCTATGCCCCAATTGGAGCAAAACATTGGACCCAAAGGGGTCTCTTATCACCTGTCTATTAAGCATTCCAAGTTAAGGATTTCTAAAGCTCTGCTGAAGCTGTTAAACTTCACCAGAAAATTACTCTCTGAGGCAGAGAGGAAGGAAAACTAAATGGTTGAGAAAGGATGATTCAAAACCATGCTCCAAGGGGTAATGAATTCTTTACGAGAAGTAAAACAGCTTCACAAGTGAAATTTGTCATTTCTCCTCCAAGAGCAGCAAGATCCAGTGTCGAGTTTCTGAGCACAGTCTCAAACCCGAGTCTCTTAAAACCCTTCAGGCCTGTATAGCCAAACACTTAACAGGTCACTCTCCAAACGTCTTGGGTTTGTTCCTGATAATTTTAGATGTAAAGATGAATTCAACAACAACTAAATCAGGCTACAGACAACCACAGAGAAGAGAAATAAAGAGGACAGCTGATCAGAAAGCCCAAAGGGCCCATAGCTTGGTGACTTTGGATACCCCCAAAGGGACTGTGGATGTCTTGGGATGTTAAAGCCCAGTTTGTAGCTGAAGGAGCTTTGAGACTTTCAACAATGCCAAAGCATTCAATTTAGGTACTCAACTTGGCTTTTAAGATTCTAATGTCCGGTTTTATTCAAACCCAAAGAATTTTTGCTGAAACCCTGCAGCTCCTGCACCTTCCGGACCTCTCCCTTTTATTTCTGAACCAGAAGCGACCTGTTAGAATGAATGGCCCAAAGATCTGACACTACAAATTCAGTCCAAATGAAAACCACCCCACAAATTCAGAATATGTTTATTCAGATGACTTACTGGACTATGCCTAGACCTACTTTTGATTGTTAAATGTTAATGAAAACCATTGTAGCACTCTTTTAGAAACAGAATTCTTATAGCAGTTAAAGAACATTTTTAATAACTGGACTAAATGGGATAAACTGTTCTCTGATAGTTCAGCTACCAGTGGCAGGGAGCAGCCTAAAGTGAGTCAGTCACTAGGGGAGAGACAGGGACATAGCTTTGCATGTCAGAACATCCAAACTCTGCTTCTCTCTCTTCAAGCAGAAGCTTGTTAAATTGTTAAGAAATTGTTAAATCTGTGTACAAAGCTGCCATGGAGCTTCCACTCTCCTTTCCTCTCTTTCTCTCTCCCACAAGTGTGGAATTAGCTGCATAGCTGACTTCTGATTCCACCCTCTACAGAGAAAAATCTTTTAAAATGGTCTATCTCTGCTCCTCCCCTTCCGGGGAAAAAGTCATTTCAGCTGCATACACTGATGTCTCCACCCTCTAGAGGAAAGGGCAGCAGGCACAGGTCTAATTAATGGTCTGATAATGTTCCTATTTGTCTCAAAAAATATGGACAGTAAAACTGCTGTAAATAGAACTTCAGAGCAGAAACCCTTCAGGTTCAATGTAGAGACATCTAAAACACAATTCAGAAAGGCTTGGGAGGGAGGCCAAAACCTAGACATAGCTATGGACTCTTTGGGGTCAGTAGGCTTCTAAGAACTCCAGGCTGTATCCCCCAGTGCACTGGGAGCCATGGCTGAGTACAGTTCACACCTACAAGATTTCCCCTTAAGGAGGGCCTGAGCTTTAAGCTCCAAATTAAGATGGAGAAAGCAGCAGAGACCTGATGAAGTGTCAGAATTTTTACTTTAAAATAAGCAACATACCTCTTACCACCCAGTACTCCGGGGTCTGCCCCAAGCACCACTTTGAGGTGCTCAGGCTTCTAGAATAAGGCTATGGAGGGAGTTAGGCACTTCCACAAGGAAGCACAGTCCCCACATGCTGAGCAGAGACCCAAGCCAGGACACTTTGGAGTCAACATGGTGTACAAGGTGCATCAGGCCTCATTCACAAGCATTCCCATGCTCCAGCCCACACCAGAGCTGGCAGTGGGTGCCCACTGTTTGCTCATGGAAGGAGTCATTTTTCCTAAGACCACACTATCAATGGTGCTGTAGGTGGTCACTATTAGGCTACCAGCCATCATCTAGGATCACTTGCCCAGCTAGCAGAAGACCAGGGTTTATTTCTTGGTTCCTCTGCCTCGTCTGAAGCTGGGCTTCTCAATCTGTTCCCTGTAACTGTGTTTAGGCAGTGACCTCATCCATGGGAAATGTGGATTTGAATTGGTAGGATTCAACGGGATTACCCTGTGTGTTAGAGTGCTCTGACTTCTCTGCTAGCAAACAAACACAGGAGTGGTGTTTACCCCACAACGTGACCCTCTGTGTTCCGTGGTGCAATTTGTGGGAACGTATTCCCTGGGTGAAATCCACCAGCTAACCCTGAGAAATGAGAAGAGTTTATGACTTCACATGGCACTAGGATGGGAGATAAGCACTGAACTCTTCAGCTCTGACAAATCAAGACGTTCCTGAGCAAGATCCACCAATGGATGGATGGATGGATGAACGAATGGACAGATGGATGGATCATACAGATGGGGATGGATCATAAGGATGGAGCCTATCAATTTAGGCAATAGCTGAAATTTTGAGGATGACCTTTTCAGATTAAGGCCTTTCAGCCCTATCCAGCTGCATGGTATTGTGGTGACTTAGTTATCTAGTATGACACCAGGAGTTTGGGAGGAGAAATAAAGCTAAATAACATCATCCTTCAGAGAAGTCTCCTGATCTCTGGACCAATTTTCCTTCTCCGGAACAGATACTAACTCAGATACAAATCTTCTAGGTCATAGCCTGAGTATTCTGGATTCCATGCACAAATAGAAGATGTTGGAGGGAGGAAGCAACCTTAATTAGGGTTGAGTATTTTGGGCTTTACTATAGTCCTGGCAATAAATAACTCATTGGCCACTCTGTTGACAAAGTGCAGTTCCTCATGCATTCTTGAACCTGTTACAGTGACGTGTCTGGTAGTATTCAATCCACTTCAAAATTTAAAATAATAATTTATTTTGCCCCTGTTCATTTTGTTGTCAGAAGACAAATGCTGTAGTCCACAGTCCTTCAGGCTAAACAGCAAACAAAAACCCAAAAAAACAACCATCCTGGTTTAGAGACAATTATTTGCTGTTCTATTTTTTCTCCTCCTCTCCTCTCCTCTCCTCTCCTCTCCTCTCCTCTCCACTTTATTAATCTATAGCAAGGCAGGGAGCATCTCCTCTGCTTTCAGTATCAACACAGAAAAAGAGAGAGTTGAGAAAGCAATGCATCTCACCTTATTNTCTCCCCTCCTCTCCTCTCCTCTCCTCTTTATTAATCTATAGCAAGGCAGGGAGCATCTCCTCTGCTTTCAGTATCAACACAGAAAAAGAGAGAGTTGAGAAAGCAATGCATCTCACCTTATTCCTCAAAACCAAACCAACTTTCCTTTCTTCCTAAAACAAAGTAGGGACTACATCTTCCCTTTAGGGCACTTTCACTGCTATTATCAGTGGTGTTTTTCTTCTAAGGCCCCTTGCCCATCTGTTTAGAGAATATTTCCTCTGCTCTCCCTGTTTCTAACCTCAAGCTACAAGAAACTAGTTGAGTTTAAGAACGACTGGTTAACTTTTACCCTGTAGTCCTTAGCAGTTCATGTGAAGCTGAGTTCCTGCTGTCAAAAGAGCCTTAATTGCCAGCCTATATTGGCTGTCTCATGATCCCACCACAGCAGGCACTGGACTAATCACTGCAGACCTTCACACAGGATTTGAGTCAGTTTATTTTTTAAAAACTATCTTTGTGTTGTTGCAAATCTTCAAACTACAGATAAGAACCCACATTTCCCATGGAGTCTGAAATTTCTGACTTATGTATGGGTTATTTCACCAAAAGCCAAATTCTGTGCTGGGGGAGTCTATTTCCCTTTCCTCTTTATTTGCATAAATCCCAGACCATACAAATTCAGTTCAAGTTCTCTTTATGTTGAACATTAGTGTCAGTCCCATTTTCTCCAAGTTTGTACAAACTTGAGAGCCAGGTTTGGCCTATGGGAGCTCCCATACAGCCCTGCATGAGCATATATTTCAAGAGATAGTCTGAAAACATATTTTCAGTGACAACCCTGCCAGAACTTTGGAAGATAATGCTAGTTCAGTTCTCTTTTGAAACCAATCCCAATGCATCTTGAAAGAGACCACATAGCTTTCTATGAAAACATCACACAGATTATTGCTAGAGATTCATATTAAAAATGTCAAGGCATGCAAGAGTATTTTAGGTAGTCTGTTGCAGGGTTTTTTCCATTTTTCAAGTTTTCCATGATAAATGTCCACATATCTTATGTGCAAAAAGTGCAAGATGCTGAGTTCTGTGTTTCCAGCCATTAAGGAACCAAAAGTCACCACCAAAAGGGTTAGCTGGGCTACCAGAAAAAGGCAAGATACTGGTTCTGTTAGCAGACATTCTCTGCACTTCTTCCTTGCTCACACAGATGCTGAAAAGTCCAGTGGAGGCAAGTACAACTTTCTCACAAAGTCGTATTTAACAAATCCAGTTTCAATTAAAAAAAAAAGTTGCATAAGTGAAACTCAAAACAGAAATAAAAAGTCATCTTTGCCTTAAGTGTTGATTTTTAACAACTGAAACCAAGGCCCTCCCAGTTCTGTCTCTTGTCTGCGGACCCTGCATCTCTCCAGACACACATTTGTTTCAACACTGCCATTCAGGCTAGAGGGTCTACTTCTGCTCACAAGGATTTTTGCAGAAAAGCAAAGCTGCACTTATATCTGGGACATGAGCCTTCAGCTCCATCATCAAAGAATTAACTATTTCAGTTGTATTTTTCATGTCTGAAACCATTTCCCTTGTTCTGAGGGATTAGCACCAAGGGAAAAAAACCCAAAACATCCATATTTCGATGTGTTTCTCTTTTACGAAACTTTCATATAGGAATAGCTTAAAGCATCTTTAAAATTTTCTACTACTATGAGTGAAAGATAATTGGGCAAAGGAGTTGGAGCAGAAAACTATCCTCAAAGCAGCTGTTCCAAAACAGAAACACAAAAGAAGGCTCTTGTGGTTTTTGAGAGAGTGTGGGGTCAGCTGGTTTCCACAGATCATTATCCTCCACTTTTCCACATTGCACTTAATGGGTTAAGCCTGAATCCCTGGAGGAATCTGAACTATGTAGCTTAGGCTGCTGGGGTGAAGAATAAGGAACAGGGGTATTTTTAAAAAATAAAAAACATATTCAAATAGAAGCCTAGTACCCAGTTGCAAAAGATGCCTTTGAGTTCATTGCTAAAAAATAATTGATGAAAAATCCCTAGATAAATGCTGAAATGCCAAACTTGTCTTATCTGCTGCTGTCATTGGGCTAATTATAGTGGTTTCTGAAACTCTGCAGTTAAGCAAATGACAGGGTTTCTATTATAAACTTAATTTTTAAAAAATTCATCAGTGAAAAAAGAGCCCTGCTTTGAACTAAAACTTACAAATTAAAAAAAGTACATGATTAGTTAGTATTTTCAAAATATCTCCTGCACTGGATTTACGTCTAGGATTTTTATTGTATACTTTGCTACATAACCTAAACATTTATATTTCAATAAGTAGGACTGAATACATTTTAAATGATTTGCATATAATAGTTGAAGAAAAAAAAGAAACAACAAGCAACACACCATTCTCTTAGAAATAAAGAGACCATATTTCAAATAAATGTTTACGCTTACACAATGGACACCTAAGGCATCCAATACTATTTTTCAGATTTTCCATTTAGATCATTTGCAAATATCTCCCTAAGTGTTATTCCCAGCATATTTACAAGTATTTTTCACAATGCAATGCAATACAGGTATGATAAACAGTCCTATCTGGCCATGCCTTTCAATATTGGTGTAATCTTCTGGAGTCAACGAGTGCCAGTCTAAAACATCATTATCTAAATATATGCTGATGGCAGGGCCCTCTCAACAGCAAGGCCCAGGCCCAGAGAAATGCAGCGAGGCACAAACCCACCACTTCCAAAAGGAGATTTTCTGCCTAATGATCCCTTACTGAAATTAGTTCTTTTCCTGTGCCATGAGCAACCAACAAGTAATGTATTTAGGATCGTCTCTTACTGATCTCCTGTTCCATCCTGAGCTGAAATTCAGTTTTCATGCTGATGGGCACTAAATCAATGCACAGAATAATTTCTGCAAAGGCACCAAACCCTAACATATTTTTGACCAGCAATTCAAGAAAACAGAACAGGACTACTTTTTAGTAAGAGTGTATCTTGTAGTAAGAGTGCATCTTGTAGTAAGAGTGCATCTTTGAAGAACCTGGACTCCACAGTCAACATTCCCTGGTCTACAACTTTTGACCACTCTAGAAATGCAAAGAGTAAAAATAGATCTTTTATTTACTTGCTGTCCTTTAGTTGTACCTTACACTGAATTTTTCATTCTTTGTGAAAAAAAACTTCAAAGTGACTCCTCCAAAGAATACTCCTTCACACAACCAATCAGCCTGTTCCTGAAATTCAACCATCTGTAAGTCCCAGTAATGACATGACCCCAAAACATTCCTCTAGCAGTCTCCACCCAATGAGCTGGTGGCCTTTGCAAAGAGACATTCTTAAAAGAGCTTGCTAAAGTCTCAATGAGCTAAAATCACATTTTAGATTCACCTGGATACAAGTTCACCTGAATACAAAAATAATTTTGATTTTTAAATATTTATCTGGACATTTATCAAAATTATTTGGTGAAGGAAGATACACTGAGCCTGGAGAGACTTCAATTATTTTACTTTATATACCTCTACAAATCTATGGTTATCACTTCCAACAATACAATATTGTGTTATTTTTTTCAAAATAAATACATGAAGAGAAAACAGAACAAAAATAAGGCACTGGACTAACAGTCATTTATCACAAAATTAAATATTCTGAAAATCAGGGTCTACTTTTAATTGCAACACCAGTCCAGTATGTTTATGAGTGTTATTTGTGCACTAAATTATTTAATAATTATGCAAAAAACCCTGAAATTATGCAACTTCAAAACTATTTCTCTTTAACCTTTGTCCAGTATGCAAAGTAAGAAAAACACTTGGTTTTGTGCAATTTTTCATATTCTCTGAAGACTGTAGGTTCACTTTTTCATACTAACATTAAAGTACTAAACATGAACAGATCTTAAAAATAAACAGCCTGTACTCATGTAATAAGTCCAGTACTTGCCTTTTCTTGGTGCCCAGTTGCTACTGGTTATTCCTTTCTCTTGGTTTTTTGGTGGGGTTTTTGTTCGGGTTTTTTTTTTTCTTTAAATGAGTACTCTAAGGATCTGCTCTCCGTCATAAGCTGAGGAACCAAATCCTGAGTGACAGGTGGTCTGTCCCACACTGAAGCAGATTGTGATGGGATAGAAAGGTTTCTGCTTTTTTTTAAGTTATACTGAAAAAATCTGTTTTGTTTGAACTATTTTCTGTTCGACAAGCTCTCTGTACATGTCCTTAGATTCCTTGTGATTTGCTGGAGTAGGGATGTTTTGGCCAAGAGCAGATCCATTTACCAGACCTGCAGAGCAACCAGGGACCTCAGAGGTCCTCTGGCTGGTCCGAGGTCCTCTGGCTGCTCCAAAGTCCTCTGCATAAGCTCACTGCTCAAAGCTCACTGCATAACTGCAGCTCAGGAAGGTTTCTGATCAGATATACATTTTTGGGGTTTGGTGTAACTAATTCTCAAGCCGAGCTGAAATAAAATCCACATGGATGAATGTGGTAAATGTATTTGTGGCTGAGAGGTAATAGCAGGAGCTGGAACAAACTACACCTTTCTGAGAGAGTTCATTGCTATTATCCTTGTTTTTGGTGGTGTTAATATGCTCCTGCTCTACCCCACAAACAGGGCAGTAAGGTTGCATGAGATGCTGGAGAGAAAAGTCAGAGTTACAACCTAACATAGCAGGTTAAAGTTTTCCCCAGAGCACAGTCTTGTACAGAAATATACCATTTTTTATAGTCCTGAGCTTTCAGTGTGAAAATCCTAATTCTTATAAAAACTTTGTTATGAGAAAGTAAAATAAACCAGTGAAACCTCAAATTGCAATACTTACATTTAACTCAGTATTTATATTTAAGTCTATTTTCTTCTTGAGATCTTTGCAAAATACATCCACTACCAACATTCAAGTAAGAATTAAAAGGTATTTATTTTGTTGAAACAGAATTTCACAAGAAATCCTGCATTAAATATCTATAAAATGTCCACTCCACCTGAAATTTCAAGTTTGCTAGTTTTACAACACTTTTTAACAAGTTTTGAAATCGTTTCCCACAATATAGGAATTCCCATTTTTGCTCTGATCTACAATCTCCTACTTGACATGAAGAATACACACACACCCCTTTCATACAACTGATGAACATGGCTGGAATGTCAAACTGAATACATTATTTTGTAGGTGTCATCATTGTGTTCAGTGTTGCCACCCAAGACATCCAGGGAGTACACAAACAATTGAACAGCAAGGGTGGATCAGTGGAGCACAGACCAGTACCCAGCTGCTTATGGTCCATTTATATTTGCTAGGATGGTGACAGGCAATGAGAAGACATTTCCTCCTGAATTGAAGCATTAGCAACAGCCAAATAACAACTGGAATAGGGATCCCCCAGTATGACACAGCCCTACCCTAAATGAGCCACAGGCCCAAAGGGTACTGTCTCTACAACTCTTTCTGTACCTTGTCATTTCAAATCCTTTGACAATGAAGATATAGCCAAATATGAAGATATAGCCAAATACACTGGAGTTAAATGTGAGGATCTGTCTCATGGGGGCCATTTCTTAGATGTAAAATGGAGCCTCTTTCCTCTTCAGTGGTGGTGATGTTCTTGCTTACCAAATACATTAATTAGAAACCACATATCTTGACTCATTTTAATTTATGTGACTAACAGATTGAACACAAGGTGGGTGATGCCAATTCCAGCATATGAATATTTGCCACCTGTTTCTACTCCATTTCTGATTTAAGATTTTTCAGTGATAAGAAATGAAGCTGCAACTTCTGTATCTTTGACTCTGTAACCATGGAAACCAGCATTAATTATATGTATCACTAAGTTTTAAATGTATTCAAATTTAACACATAACTCTGAAAATATTGAGGTTGTTTTTCTTTTTCTCTCTCACCTTAATATGTTACAGTTTGCCTTCTGGCTTATTTGGCTTATAAGCAGTTTCAGTCATAAAAAGATAAAAGTATGTAGGTGAAAATTATGCTCATTTTCTTTTATGTAACCAAGAGGTAGAGCCATGTAAATGTTTGATCACTCACTTCCTACCACTGCTGTAATCACATGTGTGGGGTTACATTTCATGTTAAGGAGCTGCCATTCCCAACAGTGAGAAAGCAGCAAAGTTCTGTCACTGACTTTATGAAATAGCAACATCTCTGTGGAGGACCACAGTGATGGCTCATTGAAACAGGAATATGAAGGAAAGGAAACAAGCAGGAAAGAACCCCACAATTTTCTCATTCTTCCTTCTGCTGTATCATAACCTCATAATAAATGTCAGAGGAAAAGTTGAAATAAATTTCTGAGGAAATCTGCATTCCCAGACTTGCAACTGACATTTTGCTTTAGTGAACTGCTAAATTCCTAACCATGTTTATTCTGTTTTATCAAATTCCATGATTGATGCCTGAAAGATCCTGAACCTGCACATTCATCATTTAGGCCATGAAATTATCAGAGACACATTCAACCTCTTCATACTTTTTTCCACAGCTAAATGGGCATCTGCTGTAGTCAAAATATGATGTGGAAGCACCAGAGAACTGGCAGGCTAAGGCTTTTAAATCAAAAGCCTTTCAGTTATTATCCCTTTTATAATCCATACCAATAGCTGAGTATGGAAATGCAACTCTAGTGCCAGAACCCAGGTGGATGACAATGATCCAAGCTCGGACCAGAGCTTCTGGGTATGGCCCCACAAATGAGCTGAGCAGTAGCTGGGACTAATCCCTGGAAGCAGAATTCAGTCATAGCAGTATTAAATTGTGAGGCACATCCTCTGGATGGTTCTGGCCAGAACCAGTTAATAGTTTCCAAACAATTCCCAGACACAGCTCAAGAGCTGACACGGATCCGGTACTTTTTGCAGTGGATAGTTTGGGTGTGGCTACTCTATTTTGGACACCAAAGGCATCTATCAGCATGGACACATAAGTGGGCACCATAAGTATCCAAAACCAGACCCAAATATGATACATTGGCATGAAAGGGATCACTGAGGTAGCAGTTTAATTGTGAAGCTCGCATGTGCTCAGTCATGCAGAGCAACAGGTTCAGTTCTCCATAGCATCTGGCTGCTGGTCTCCATCCACATTTCACAAAACTTTCTCACATTGATATCAATCAAACTGAAGTGAAGGAACTGCACAGGAGCCTGAGAAGGCTACAACATCCTCCAGGGCTGTGTTTTCTCTGACCAATTTAGTGTTCATAACCAGCCTGCTCAGAAAAAAAAACCTACCCATCCCTGGAGTCAACAAGGGACAAGGGTTGTTTGGGTATTTAGGGAAAGGTCACTAGTTTTTCTCAGTTAGGCTTAATTAGAATGCAGAGACAGATCCCTCCAGAAGGAGATTCAAATGAATTGTTGAAATTCAGCTGCAGTTGAGGGCAATTCAGGGCCATGAGCCTCCTAAGACAGGCTAAGTTCAAGTGTGTGCCTCCCACCACACTTGAATTCCTCAGAACATTTTAGGTTAATCGTTGATAATTTATTAACCTCAATCAAACACTTTGCATTTCATAGTCAAACTTCAATAAGCAACTGCTACTTTAGAATGTCACATCTAGTAGATAAGACAGAGAAAAAAGAGAAAAGCCAAGTGAAAGTCTTCTGTTAAATGGCCACAGGCAAATTGGCTTTAACAAAATCTGATATCCATGGAGAGTTTGATTTTCTGTGTTTAATAATACCCAAGAAATCCAGGAAGGAAGAAACCTGAGGCTATCAACTGAAAAGAAAAAAAAACAAGATAATACTAAATGGGTTGCCTCACGTTATCCTGTCCTGTTTCACAGAAGTGACTTTAGATCCAGGTGCTGTTTTCTACTTGGTCTTATTGTGCCAACGTTGTAAATCAAAGATCTTGTTTATCCAACAACAAAGTACCAAAATTATCACCGTTCATTTCAGGAAAATAACATATTTGAGAAGCAGAAGTAGATACCCCTGAACCAAAGACACGAGTTAAAATATATACCTTTTCCTTATGCTATTCATTTGCTCACTGGTGTTGAGATGCAATGTTTATCTTTGGTTTACTTACTTTTAATGGTAGCTTTCAAGACACTAAAATGTGGGCACTATAGTGAATCCCCTGAAGCCTATGGCAGCAATTTAGTAACCTCTGGGAATGACATATTAGGACTGCAAAGACCTTCTTATTTCCATTGTAACAGTTCCTGTTACTAGTGGACGTTTTGGAGACAATCTGGTTCAGTCCCTGTGCCAGGCTGGGCCAGTGATGATTTGTCCTTGCTGAGAGTTCAGGGCGCTGCACTGGTATGTCAGTGGGTTAAATAATTCCTGAAAATACAAGCTGCCCTAATTAAAAAGCCATAAAAACACAACACGTTTTGAAATAACCTGAGTTCCACATGGTCTAGCAGTAGTTGACACCACTGAATTTTCTCCCCATTTTGAGGGCCCAAATGAAGTTTATGGCCTGATGGTTTCCACTCAGCAGACACTGAATCTGATTTACTCTCAGTATCTCCATGCAAAAATCAATTCGACTCAGATTCCTCAGCCTAAGAAAAAAAATCAACTGGAAAGAAAGTAGAATGTACATCTATACAGTCACAGTAGGTGTGAGGGGGAGAAACAAGGAATGACTAACAACTGTTTCTTACTGTACAAAATTTAGAATCAACGAATGAAGTTACCAGGCAATAAGATGAGAATAAGTGAAAAAAAGTTGCCTACCCCCAAGAAACACACACAAAGCAATAATTAAATTACACAGCTCATCACCACAGGATGCAGTGGTTTATAATCAAGTTCAAATAGGGATGAGATAAATTCAGAGAGAATACACCAAACACAAATGACCCAGATGTAAGATTTCTTTGAACACAGTAGCATTTGTCGTAAGCATTTGTTACCAGCCAATGACTAAGACAGGAGGCAGGACTTGTACCTGAGTAGTTGTGCCTATGGTTCTCTCAGTTTGTCTTGGTCACATCCTCAGCCCTTAAGAATGAGAACTAATTGTACTTAGTACCAACACCAAGGGGAGTGCAAGGCAGTTTTGGAGACACATTTCCCTAACCCAGTGAATCAAGGGCCTGATTATGCAAACCTATTCCTAAAATACTTCCAGATGACCACATGTCCTCTGGCCCACTGCAAGTGCTGTTATGTTATATAACCATGCAAAATTTGCATATTGCTCTTAAGAATTAAAAAATCTCCATTGGTGGTTATTTTTTGCTATGTTTATTAAACATTTTCCTCCATATTACTAAATCATTGAAGTCCTAAACTCACCCCCTTATTACTTTTCAAAAGATAAAGAGCAGGGGGGAGAGGAGGCAGGGAAGGGGGAGACTGCAGAATAATGGAGTTTGCCTCCTCTTTACTTAATCAAGAGGGCTATCTCTTTAAAAACCAACCTCTTTGTTACTAGCAGCTTCTCTGTACACAAAGTCACTGCTCTGTTGTTCCTGGAAAATAATGCTGACCTTTCATGAACTCTTCTAAGGCCCAGGATTTTCCAAATCTTTTCAGATTTTTATATTTTTAACAAATATAAATACTTTATATACTTTAAATATATATATACTTTAAATACTTTATATTCAGCTATACTTTTATATAAAAATTACTCCAAAGAGAGATTTAGTGAGATTAAATGATAATGGTCTCTGAAACTGATGTTGCTGAGAAGACTGACTCAGAAGGGTTTACCTTCTGAGTTCCAGTTCTATTATTTCCTATTCACTGCAGGTTGGACTGGCTGCCAAGACTCACTGATATTAACCCAACTTCTGAACTCACCCCTAATTATCTCCAGCATATCTGACAGCCAACTGAGTGCAAAACTCATTGGTATTTCATCCTATTACAGGAGAAAGAAATGGGCCCATTGAACTGGCTTCTTTGTCTAAGCACAGCACTAAGCATCTGCGTGAATTCCTATTCCCTTCCCCACAAAGCAAACACTGCTTTTGCAGTCAGAGGGTAGCAGCCCTATTCTGCAGTGCAGCTCAGTACTTCATGCCATTGTCTGCAATACATCCTCCTATAAAGGCAAACTCGAGGCCACCCGTGCCTGAAACTCAATTTAGATACTGGAATCTTAACAATCCATCCAAAAAACTGCCAGAATCCATTGTAATACAAGACTGTTTCAAGGAGGATTTACAGGTAGCAGGTCTTCAGTAGATGGTGGTGTTACACATCTGTGAATTCCCATTGCTGTGCATAATTAGGGAGTATTTACATATGCTACTGCTTTTCACTGTTCTGAGGCACTCAGAGGATGCCAAGCTACTGTATCATAAATCGTGTTGTTGAAGCAGATGGAGCTCCTTGCTCAGTTAAAACTTAGAGTTAGGCTTAATTAGAAAAGCCTGTGCAGAATATTCTTTATTTCTTTAACAACTTATCAAGTTCTTTATATTGCAAAGCAATTCAGATGAGAGGTCTTTTGAAATGTGTTACTAATAAGTATTTTTACACTGTATCTTACAGATGGCTTAATCATTACACACTGAATGATTATTTCCCACCCTTGTCCAGGCATAGTTACACTGCAATTTTCCTTTCTCTTTCCCTCTTCCAGAAAAATTACACAAGTGGCTGTTTCTCTAGTATTGCCCACGTAAGGATCTCAGAACACTGCCCCTGTGAAGTGTCACAACACTTCTTCAGGATACTAATCTGATAAGCTTTTGAAGAAATTGAGTGCAAAGAGATTAACATGAAGATTCATTAAAAGTTGCTGAAGGTTTGGTGGCTTTTCTTTTTCATCTCACACCAGCCTCACTTTCAGAAGCACAGGTCTGCCACAAACCCGAGCAGTGAAAACTGTGAATGCTTCAAATCTTAGTTAATTTTGCAGAGTTCAGGTTGGCTCTGTGTTGGTACCCTGACTAAGCTGGTGTTGCAGTTCAAACCTGTAGAACATCATTTTGTAATTTTTGGTCAAGGGGTGGGCTGGAGAATCCTACATAGTAGGAAATCTGTTTGGTATTTTTAAGTAATTTAGGAAATCTAGTCAGGTCCCCGCATTGGTTCAGTTTTGCGAGGCTGCATCGCTTGGTCCTGTGGTTGTGTTTGAGAGGTTAGAGCCTCTCCACAGCCAACCCCACGCTCAGCTGTGTGGGCCATGGTGCAGGCCAGCCCAAAAAATCACTCCTTGCCTGTAGCAGCAGCACACAGCAATCAAGAGGGTCTCCAAGCCATGTGCTGGGGAGCAGCTGCAGAGACACAGCTTCTGGGGGAAACCACCTCAGAACACGCACAGCTAGTGATTATAAAACCCAGCTAAAATCAGCATTAAATGCAGTGGCCCTGGCTGCACTTGTATTCTGGTAATATGATACTGGGACACCTGAATTGGATCCAAAGGGATTTGTTTATTAGTCTTGGTGAGGTGTTGGAAGCTGAGTTAAATAAACCAACAGCATTTCTGGATGCTGGAGCGATGCACCTCAGCTGAGTAGCCCTGCCAGATCCAAGCAAACTCTTCCTTTGTGGCACTGACAATCCACTACTTGGGTCCAGGGCATGGGCAAGTGCCAGCCTATGCAGAATGTTGGTGTTGCACATAAAGCCTTCTCCCTCCTCCCCTCTGTTCACCACATCTGGATGACAAACCTTCCCTCCAAACTGGGATCTGTGGTCCAGCTGTCTCTCCCCCTCAGGCTTCTCTGCAATTTAACACACTTCCACCCTCACAACAGCCTGGAGATGCAATCTCTTCAGGAGCACAAAGCTAATAGGAGTGACACTAGTGATGTCCTCCTTGCCCCACCCAATAACACCAAACACGACATTTTAAAACAAAATTGAGTCAGTGTTAGGAGCAAGATTATAGGACACAGGTTGTTCCTCATTCCATGTAAACAAACAGGTGACTTTGTACAGGGATTCTGAGCATGTAGTTGCACTTTCCTTGGCAGAACAAGTATTTTGAGGCTTCTGCTCTATTCAGACCTTGAGGATCCATTTGCATTCAAGACAAAATTTCCTTCCTCCATTTCATGCTTCTGTATATATGTATGTGGCTGCAGCAAGGCCAGCATTCCCTTAGGGGTATTAGACCAAGCCAAAAGCAAAAGAACAGTAAGAAGGTAAAGTTCAGTCAAGCAATCAAAATGGACTTTGCACTCCGGTAATTCCTAATTTGTACTCTACCCCAAAAAAACAGCAAGCTATGTAAAATATTTCAAGAACTGCTGGGAAAAGCAAGCAGGTGAAATGTGCAAGTGCACACAAACTATCACCACTACCCATCAAAATCATGCTCTTCTCATGTTCCTGCTGTGACCACCTGCGACTTGTTAGCCAGTCTCTTGGCATGGGAAAATGCCAGTTTCTAACCTCCCACCTTTACTTCTTCTGATGTACCTTAGTCAGGAAATTTTGTCACATACTACCATAGCCTTTAAATGCACATACTGTATCTGACTCACCACTCCCGACCCTTCCAAAAAACGGTTATGGCTTTCAACTTTGAGATCGGCTTAGCAGCAAAATCGGCTGCTGACAGAACATGATGCATTCAACAGTTCTGAAGCCTAAAGGAACAAAACAAAGGTAAGTGGCAAAGCCCACACAGATATAAAGGAACAAAATTATTTATACTGGCACAAACTATAGCAACTTCTCAAAAACACATCTGTGAACACGTTAACTTCTCATTAATCACAGTAAGAAGACTCAGAGGTCATGTACGAGTCACTAACTACTTCAATGTCACCCTTTTGTAATCCACTCAAGCCACAGACAACCTGTGTTCCAGAATCCCCAGAGGCTCACACCAGGGACATAGCACCACCAGCTGTGAAAGTCAAATTATCTGCCTTTCCAGTTCACATCCTCCTGAGCAATGGTTCTTCCACATTCAGAAGTTGTATAGCAACTTCTTTCTTCCATCAACCTCTTATCTTCCAAAGATCCCCATTGCTCCTCTTCAGGCCACAATGTCTGTGAAGAGATCTATGCTGTGAGTTCTCAGCACCCTGGTCTCTCTAATATTGTTAGTGACTATTGTCTTTTCATCTTTATAGCCTTTTCTTGCTATGGCACATTCAGAGGCCTTGTCACAGCCTGATTTCTCTCCCTGGTCATATTCTTCCTCTTCCAGTTTTCAAAAGCTAACTACAAAGATTTCCCACACATCACCCTTCTTTTCTGGTAAAATATATTTCCTTCCCATTGTGCAGGAGATGTGTAATTTGGTCTCTCCACCTGCTCAGAACTTTTTCCTTCCCTTCACACTGTGCCATTATCTTTCACAAGCTGCTTTAGGCTCTGCAGCAACCCCAAATGCTGAAAATCCCAGCAAACCTCACTGAACAACGGCTTCCTCCAGTGTGAAAAGCTCATAAATGCCAGATATGCCACTACGTGCAGTGTTATCTGCACACCTCCCTCCAGTCTCCACCTCCAAAATAATCCCCCCACCTCTGGAACAGGAGAAGATGCTGTACTTTTAGAGCCAGAAACTGCTTGCCACAAGTGTCAAATTAGCAGTAGAGATTGAATCCTGCTGAGTTTTTACTTTCAAAGGCTGTGTCCCACTGTATCTTCTGGCTTTCGAAATGAAATCTCACCATTCACCCCATTGTCCTGCCTCATCGACTCCTTCTATGAGTTAAAGCTGTTCTTGCTTCTCTTTTATTCCCTCACAGCAAAGCTCCTTGCCCAAAAAACTACAGGCACATTTGCTCTTCATATGTTATGATTTCAAGGTCTTTACAAGGGCAATTTTAAATTTTCCTTGCTCTATACAACACTAAACACAGCAGGTCCTCACTCCATGCATCACTAAGCTCTACACAGTGTAAGCCAAATAATGAATAGAGCTGTCAATATTTAACTTACTGAGCATTTCCCTGGGGCCCTCAACACACCTCTTGGAAACTCCTGCTTAGAGGTTCTTTCACAATGAGGAAAGCTCATCCATTTGTTCAACTCATTTTTTTGACTTTTCTGTGGTGTGACCTGCAAAACACCAAAACAATGCTTCCATATCAGGTTCATCGTCTCTGAACACAAGACCCTCTGCCTTTTCACTCCCTCTCACATCAAGGCAGCCCATTGAAGTGTGAGATTCCCTAACCTAATATCTTCAGCCTTCTCTCACCACACATTTCTAGTTCAATTAGTGAGAGTAGAGAGGGGACAGTACTGACATGCAGGACAGGCTTGAACAGGCTTTCTCCCTTTCTCCCCCTGTTGTGGTTTAACCCTAGCTGGCAACCAAGCCCCAGGCAGCCACTTGCTTGCTCCCCCACCAGCAAGATCAGGGAGATAATCAAAAGGGTAAAAGCTTGAAAGTTCGTGGGTTGAGATAAAGACAGTTTACTGGGGAAAGAAAAAGCTGTGCACACAAGCAAAGCAAAACAAGGAATTAACTCAGCACTTGCCATGGGCAGGCAGGTGTTCAGCCATCTCCAGGAGAGCTGGGCCCCATCACATGTGACGGTGACTAGGGAAAACAAACACTATCACTCCAAACATCTCCCCCTTCCTCCTTCTTCCTTCCATTTTATATATTGAGCATGATGTCCTATGATTTGGAATATCCCTTTGGTCAGTTTGGGTCACCTGTGCCACTGTGAAGAGAATTAACTCTACCTCAGTTGAAAACACCACACCCCACTCAATAAAAAGTAGACAAGAGAGAAACTTTAATGAAAAGGTCCCTTTTCCATACTTATGATTAAATCTGTGTAATCCTTAAGGAGCTCTGAACATTCCAAGGACACCCAGACTAATCCAATGGGCAGGACAAATTGCCTGCCAACCGGCTGATTCAGAAAGATGGCTTCTTCCCCTGGAAAAATGAAAATTTCTTCAAGCTAGAACAATAGTTGGATTTAAAAGCAGACCTCATAAGCAGAACAAGGCACAGGAAAATAAAGAATAAGGGGAGAGAGAAATTGTCTTAGAGTGTGTTTAGCAACTATGCTTCAAGGTCTTACTGAGCAGTGTATAAAATGTAACACAACAAGACTTTTCAGCTTGAGGCAACAGAGAAAGCAGAGAGGGCTGGTTCTTCTGCAGGTCCTACTGCTCACTCATGCTGTGCCAACATTCAAACAGGGATAAACCATGAAAATAGTCTCCCTTCAGTTTGGAGCTTAAAAGTCCATATATGAGGCAACTTCAAAATATATTAAAAGCTTCCCACATAATTTCCAACATAAAGAAAATTAAGAAAGTCAGGCTTTGTCTTAAAGAATCACTTTTTCCAAAGTGAGAAAGTGCTTAAAGTTGAAAGAGTTGTGAGCTACATTCACAGTCAATACAGACATAACCAGAATTTTTGAAGGAAATTACACTGACTTTCCTCTGATGAACATCTACTTCTGTTGTCCTGGCTGCAAAATCACCGGTTTCAAAGACAGATCAACTTTTTGGTACCCAAAAATTCATTCATCTTTATATGTTCTTTGTTGTAGCTTCAAAGTAGGATTACATAGTCTCTGATAAATACAGGAACTTATTTTGCCATGTCTGGATGTCTGATCTTGCATAAATAGATTTTTGTTTAGTAAACCCTTTGTTTCCTGTTGCTTTGTTGCCCAGGGGTTAATTTTGGCATGCCACATGCTAAGGGATATATTGCTTTGAGTCAGAAAAGAGCAGGGATGCTGTTTGTCTGGAATGCAAAGAGAATGAAACCAATCACTACAGAAAATAAACAGTGGGCCCTATGCTTTGCCACTGCTCTGATTCTGAAGGTGGCACTTGGTCTGCCTGATCGCAAAAACACTGACATTTTTAATACTGTGACTCAGCCTGTGTGTGTTTGCTGCAGAGTCATACACCACTGTAAAACACTGAAGCATGATATCCACAGGGAGGTTCTGTCCCACTGGATGGAACAATTAGTGAAATTTTGCAAGCACAGCTCTATCCTGAAAGAAGTCTGACTCACCAGGATACCATGGGAAACTTGCACTGGATTAGAAAATGCTTCAATCAATACGACTCAATGGATATTCCCAACTGCTTATGCAAAGGGTGAGACCACCGAGAATTAGGGACAAACAAGATGAGCAAAAAGGCAAATATTAGTGGCAAAGGAAATTCTAAGACTAGCCCCATGACTCAAGAGCTGCTGGTGGATTTGGGCTGGCAGCCTCCCAGGTGGTTGCACATCAGCCTGGTTCAGGTTGTCAAACCCAAGAAGATCTGAGCTGGTAATGTACACTTGTCTTGTCTCTGTACCGTGAAGTGGCTCTTAAGAGATCCCAACACCTGTGGCACTTGAACAGGAGAGAAGTACAGAGCAGGGGTCTAACAATAAGAAAGGGAAAGTTCATCCTTTGCCCTCATATTTATCCAAAGAGATTGCAGAGACCATTCTTTGGAGAAAAAAACAGGAGTCCATCATTTCTGTAGTAGGTGGCAACATATTCTGCCTAGTACAAGGGCAAAGTAGCATCAGAATACTTGGAAATGTCACATAAAAAGAGAATATTAAGATCTCCAGGGTGTGGCACTCCAGGCTTTGTTTTCTGATGAAGAGATTGGAGGTTTTGTGACACTGGGTTTGTAAAAAGGTGTGAGATGGGACCAGATGACCTCACAATTTAGGGAAGAATGGTTTTGTCTTTCAACTAAAGCTTCTTTAGCCAAGAGTCAGTTTGGTTGCAGAGGGGAAGGGGAAGTGGCCCAATGAAGAATGCCCCACACAAGGAATCCAGGCAGAGAAGATCAGTCTAAGGCAACATCACTCCCCCCTCATGCCAGGTATCAGACAATCCTGCTGTCATCATCTGTACCCGCAGAAGAACAGCCTTCCTTTGGGTCGAAGGGGCTGGAAGGTTCCAGCATCACCCACATTCCAGCACATAATGGAGAAAAGGGGAGGGTTTACCCACCATCTCCCTTCTCTGCCTCAAGTACCACATGGAGGTGAACCCTGTCTCACACAATTCTGACCAGGCCCCTGGATCCCTGTTCATAAGAAAGGCAGAGAGGGTGGTGGAGACAGTCTCTGAAAGCTCCATGTCTCACTTTGTCCCAAGGAGAGGGCAAGAAATGGGTTCAAATACTTCCAGGGTCCTTCTTTGTCATTCCCCCTCTCCCAATCTCCACCCCTCTTACCTACAGAAAGGAGCCTGAGAGACTCTCCTGCTTTCTTGCTTCATGCAGATTTTCATCCTTCCTTTGTCAGAAGCCCTTATCCTCTGTTTGCAAACAACTTTCAGGTTTTCTGGACTTTCCTGCAAAATGCAATCCAAATAAAAAAGTCCTGTTTCCCCCTCCTAGATTTGTGCCCAGGCTGGCTTTGAGTCCACACCAGCAATGATAGCATAGACAGAGACTGCAGGGATCCTCTCAGTTTATGCAAGAGCAGCCAGACCAGAAAACCTTTTGGATTTTCCTCCAGAACATGCAGAGTCTTAGCCCTGAACATTTAAGCCAAAGGTCAGGTTCTCAAGCACATAAAGAAGAAAGAATCAGAGGTGGTGCTAGTTCCCTTCTTTTGTCTTTTGGGGCAGGGAACAAGTGTATGGAGAATGAAAGGACAAGGATGGGGAAAAGAAGACTGTATCTCAGGATCTCTTTGCTTGAGTGACTCTAAAATGGGAGAGTATGGCTGTACTGGCCCCCTGCAAGTCTTGAGAATGTAGGTAGATTTTGAACCATACAGGCAGTCAGACCTCAGGAGACATGAAGGTGTCTGCAACAGAGCCCAGAGCTTGGGTGGGTGGTACATGATGTATTTATTCACAGCTTAAGTACACAATAGCCTCCAGGCTCATCCCTCCTCCCAGTCTGTGTGCTTTTTCTCAGCTGTTTGTAGAGCCTAGAGCGAGTCTTGCTCTTGCTCCTTGGTCCAAATTACAGCTCGTAGCACACCAATTCCTCATGTTCTCTTACTAACGTTGTCTGGAGTGGGAGATTCAGAAAGAGGAATGAGGTCTTCATGTTTGACCACAACGAGGTTCCTGCTACCCACACCTGTCCAGCTCCAGTTTTAGTTCCATTCCTCTTCCCCAGCACAAGTGCAGTGACAAAAGTCTCATGCTTTGGATCATGGCCAAGCACGGGCTCTTCTGCCTGCCCTGACTCCCAGTCTCACCCCCTGGGAAATGCACACACTGAAGGACCCACACCTTCAAGGCCATGGAGCCATGCCCCCACCTGCCTGCCCTCTCTGTCATCTTGATGCAAGGCATTCCCGAGCAATGTGCAAATCCATACTGCCCCACTCACCTTTCATTAGCCAGCAGTTTTCTTATGAGAAATATCCACCAAATCAGTGCCACACATCCAAGAGCACTTCTGCATCCTCCTTCCCCTCTCCTGTCTATCTCTATAATTCCCAAGCACCCTCACAACCCCATCTGAAGCAACCAGAGCCTCGGACGTGCCAGGCAAGCTGACACTACAAAACCAACTACTTGACTTTCAAAGCCATCCTGCCTGTGGGGAGCTATCAAACACATCGGTTCTGGGCATGCCAGCAAAAGCAGAGTGAAGCAACAGCATTACTGAGAGTTTAAGTCCACCTGATATTGTTTTCAAACAGCCATTTTCCTGAGTGATCTTTTAAACATTTCTGAAGATTTCTATGCTGCCTGAATAGAAACAGCAGCAGCTCCCAGCCCTGAGCAGCAATTCACTCACAGCACTGCTCTGAAATCTAAGCCTGTGCACTGGTGTGTTCAATCTCGAAGGAGTGGATCAGCATCTATGACCCAAACTCTGCTTACAGCTTCATTTTATATAAAAGACCATAGCTTTTTCATATGTCTTGAAGCTGTTGGGTTCTCTCTCCTACCTGCTGTACACATGCAGTGCTGAATAGCACTGTGGGGTATGTTTACCCTGTAGGGTAAACCCAAAAGGACAATTCAATCGTTAGGAGGAAAAGGATTTGACCGTGGGGCAAACCTATCTGAGTGTCAGTGACTGATGCCCAAATGGTACAATGGGTTTAGTCCAACTCTCATTAATTTCAGGGACAGCTTCTTGGCTAAGTTACACACACTCCTTTGAACCGTATCTTAAGGCCTTCATCCCCAAGGGAAAATATCTCTTCAGGCAAAAATTAATGCAATGAATAAAACATTTAAGCAAAATCTTTGAGACTTTATTTTCCCTGTGTGTTTGCCCAGTGGGGGCCTGGCATAAACATGCAGGTCAGAGACAAAGCTGCAGAACAAATAATTGGTTATTACTTCTGCCAACCTTAGGACTAATCACTACATGGATATCTGTACCAGCCTTTCTGCCTTCTGCTTTTGACCTCTGCTTTAGCATGCACTTTAAACAGAGGATTTTGGAAAAGAGCTTATGTAGCTTGTCATTCCACTCTTCCACAGCTTGAGGGAGAGTTCAGCAACAAAGTTCTTTAGGTACCTTCAAAACTGCCAGCCCTGAATATTAACCCATTTCCCATTTTGCCCTCATAATTCAGAGTCCTTTAGCACTAGAAAAGAACATCAGTAGACTTTTAATTCCCTTTTTATAATGGAAGAACATGTTCCTCCTTCCTGCTGCTATGAAAAGTAAAAGGTGCAAGAAACAAAAGTTAAATGTTTAGTTCCAGCAGAGTCTTAGATGTCCAGCCAGTTATCAGTATCTCTTTCTTCATGTTCTTTTTAAATCTCATGTCTTTATCCCCCCTTTCACTTCACCTCTCCCACAGCACTGTTCTCTAGCTTAGTGAAGGAAACATTTTGCTGACTATTGAAGAAGAAATTGTAATTCTATTTTCTTTACAGAAAGACTGGAATAGTCTCCTGAGGAAAGTGCTAGAAGGCCAATTGATTTAAACAGTTAAAACAAGGTATCATGTTTTTCAGGAACAAGTGGGGAATACCCTGTAGAGAACAGTGCTTGACTGGCAAGAAGGAACTGTTACACCTAAATGTACAGAAGGTGCTTGATGATGGTGAGATGTCAGGGCTTCCACAGGGATTTTCTGCCAGGGAGGGGGAGAAAAGCTGAGATGCAAAGGGAGATGTTTGTACCCCTCCTCTCCCATTAGCCAGTGCACAGGGTTGAGGAGACCTGACACAAAGCAGATGCACGTCAGCATGTCTCTTCCCTCCCCTTTGTAGCATTCATGTCCTCTGGATCCCTTTTTTCTCATCTGCTCTCCTTCATTTTTCTCTAGAACACGTGTGCTATATTGACACATATGCAATCCTGACTTCTCTGCTCCTGACACCATCAAATTTTGTAATTATAGGGAAAAGAGAAAAAAAAAGGAAAAAAAAAAAAAAGAAGAAAATTGAGCTTGTTTGCCACAATTTGTTTCTTACAAACCCATTCCACTTCCTGCATTTTTGGTGCACTTCTAACACTTTTTGGAAAGAATTATTCTAGATTGGACCAAATAACAAGTTCTGTCAGGAGAAGCCCCTACAAAGAGAAAGACGTGAAAAGAGGTAAAAACTTGTAGGTAGTGCTGTGGAGTCAATCTGATGCAAAGTCTTCATTAGGATCTAGAAGGGGCTTATCAAAACCAACATTAGCAGGGGAGTGGGTGGTTTTGCAAAGGACTTACAGGACAGAGAGGAAGAATCAAAGCACAGTTCTGCCAAAATCTCACCAACCAGGCATCCAGATCCCCAGAGCTCACTCCTGACATACTCTTACCTCGTGCATGAACGGGACAGTGCTGCGGCTTCTCTCCAGCATCATGGCCCCATCACATGAGACTCTGCGGGTGACTCAGATCCACCAAGCATCTGCACCAGAGACACAGTGCAGGATGGAGGAGCACCTGGAATAGGACATCTAGTTGAGTCTTACTACACATGTGAAACCTGTAAACATGCTACTCCTACCTCCAGCCCATTTTATGACAGATACAGGAGGTCTCACCTGCTGGGGGACCAAAACCACACCAAAAATATGAGCATGGAGCTGTCCCACAGATAACACCGGATCCCAGACTCAGTATTTCTAAGCAGTGAGTGATCTGTCTAACACTAGTATAGCACAGGGGAACATCCACAATACACATGAAGATCAGTCAGGCCCAGCATCAAAACCAAAACTGTAATTAAAGTGAATGCCTGAAGAACATACATTCTGTACCACAGCGCTGACCTTACAGAAAGTCTTCCTATAATTACACCAAACTCTACAGCAAATGTTTATGCCATACTGTAATTGGACCAGCTGCAAGATCTGCAATGATGGAAACCCTTTGAAAAGGTTAGAATTATAATTCTATAATATGAGCCTATTAATGGACATTTTATCTTTTAAACAGTGAATCAGGAAAAATACTTTTCTTTCTTTTTTTTTTCTTTCTTTCTTTCTTTTTCTTTCTTTCACTGTGGATGCAGACATTGTGAGCAACTGTCACTCATACTTTTTTTTATTTGCAAATGTTTCTCTTCCTATGGGAATAGCAATCATGAGACCATTTCAAAAAAAGGCTTAAAGGCTTAAAAAAGTAGTAGTATCTTGCACTCAAAAGAAAGCCTTGGAAAAAAATCTCAAAAGCAGTAGGGCTTTATAATGAATAAAAGCTATGAATAATAATACTTTTTTCTTTTCTAAATACCATTTTGCAACCTCAGAATTTAGAATTCAAAAATCTACTTTATTCCCAGCTAAGTATAGCCCTGCATAAGCTGAGGTAAAGGTGTTTCTACAGGGAACTCCTATTAGTCTGCCATATTCTCAAACCACAGCAACAGACAAGTTTTTGTGATTATTAAAGTGTGGAGCTGCATTTCCCAATGTTCTTCTAGGAATATGAATCGCACTGACATTCAGCAGGATTTGTGCTCCTAGATAATATTTGAAAATTCTACCCATAAATATTTATATTCAAAATATTGCCTGGAATATATCTCAATAAAGTCACTGTCCCAGTTGCACAGAGTAATGACAGAGTAACATAAATAGTAACAGAAAAACTCAGGCATTGCACAGGTGAGCCACGAGGGTGGGTCACACAGAGGAGAAAGGCTGAGCATGGTCCAGTGTGGGATGACACAGTGAATCACCTCACTACAACCCTGACAGACAACAGCAGATCAGAAATGCCCAGCAACAGTTGGCATTTCAGTGGCATTTCAGCCTGGCACTTAGTGTACTAATTACAACAAATATCCTGTTGCAATAGGACCAGGGGTAATGGTTTTAAACTGAAGGAAGGTTGAGCTAGATCAGATATAAGAAAGACGTTTTGTATAATGAAAGTGGCAAAACAGTGGAATAGGTTGCCCAAACAGGTGGTAGATGACCCATTCCTGGAAACATTCAAGGCCAGTTTGGAGGGAGTTTGAGCAACTTGGTCTAGTGGAAAATGTCCCTGCCCATGGTGGGGGGTGGGGGTGGACTAGATGGCCTTTAAAGGTGCCTTCCAACCCAAACCATTCTATGGTTATATGGTTCTATGATTCTTTGAAGTAACACAGCCTTTCCCCATAAAGCTCAGTCGAGGCTCTTGCACTCCACAGAGCACGTGTACATGGGCGTCAGCAGGGCCACAGGCAGGCCTGGCTCCATGAGGCCACTGTGACACCTCCCAGCTGCAGGGCTGGGCTCAGTGGGCTCACATTTGTACTCTTGCACAGGACTCAGAGAAATGGTACACCAGAAAACCCAGACTTCCATTTCCAAAGGTGAATCTGGGGGCAGAAAAGATAATTTTTCAAGGTTTCAGGGATACACCTGAAGTGCTGCGTGCTGGGATGGAGGTGTGAAAACAGGACAGCTGGGAGATGGCAGCAGCAGAGGACAAGGTAAAGACCAGTACAATGTCCTTCCAGATGGGCCTTGAATGTCAAAGTAGAGCTTCAGCAGTGAAACCACTGTAGGAAAACATTTCTATCAGAAAAGGATTCTGGAGGAGATGTAAGTAAATCTATGTCAAATGAGTACAAAAACTGTGGAACTGGAAACAGCAAATCTCTGGGTGAATTAGCATCAAGGGATCAGATAGTCATCTGGTAATACTTGTCTAAGATTTATATAGCCCTTAAAGTAAAGTGAGAAAGACGAGAAATAGACGCTGCACAAGTATTTCTCATAGGCAGTCAGTGTGAAAACCCTTAGGAGAAAAACTCTGTAGAGACCCAAAGAGACACAGAAGATAAAATTAGTCATGTAGAGCTGAGAGAATACTTTGATAAGCAGCTTTCCTATGTCAGAAAACAGCCTGCACACACAGTACACATGTTCCTACAGAAAGTTCTTCCAGAGTCCCATCATCTCTCCTGCCACAACATTGTTGTCTTGTGAGGGAAATGCACCCACATGGATCACTTCAACAGGGAAAAGAGAGCAGAAAAGCTAATTCCATGGAAAGACAATTTTAAAAAGGACGTTTCCTCTGTAAGACAGGTATTCACAAATTCAGCTTTGCCTCCAAAACAAAGACACAAAGCTCTTTACACAAAGCAAACATCTCAGCACTCGATGTAAGTGCAGAGCAGTGGTGCTGGTCAGGTATAAGAACCTCAGCTTCGGCTCAAGGGCCACATTCCCCTCAGCACTTACTCATGTTCTGGGTACCCAAGAGTAATCTGGATCAGCTTAGCCACAGTAGCAGAGTTACTTAGAGTAAATAAGCTTATGCAGTCCACAGTAGGAGGCACAGAAAATTCACCTGAGCTGGCATCTGCTGTGACTACTCTGCAGCCGCTCCAAAAGTCAGCAAGTGAAAAGCCACTGAGTATCTGCACAATACTCTGTGGTGTTCTGGCAAAATTTCCACAGAAGAGTAGTGGATGCCCATCAACATAGCATCCTTTTGTTAAAAAGCAATAATTTCTCAGTTTCCAAGTGTTCCATTTTTCTATTCACCATCAAGCAAGAGAGACAGGTTTCAAATTTGCACATGACTGATTAGATTACCTGAGTGATCCACGGATTTCCCTCGGCAAGTGAAATGAACAGAAATGTTAATGCTGCACAAGAACTGTACCTGGTATAGGATACCCTTCTCATCTGGCCATTGCCTGTATCACATAGAGCACCAAACGGGCTTACTTTCATTAAAATCCCAGCTTCAATAAATCTGTTTCTCTAGCAGGAGCTACTCTGTGCAAGCTGGTTTGAAAAAAAATTAAACCCATTTTTTTTCTATTCTAGTTGGCAGCTGTTCCTAACCCAAGTGACACACACATTTTACAGAACCCTTTCTCTGCACACCAAAGTGCTAGAACATTTCCCAGCATTATAATACCTTTGTCTCACATCTACCACTATTATTAGGGGGCAAGGTTTTTGTATGAGTTCACCAAGCCAAGATGTCAAGCAGATCAGCCATAATCTCTAGCCATGCATGATGCACTGCCCTTGATTCAGTGCTTCTAAAACAACTCTTGAATGCAAGATGGAGGAGCATGGACCTTCTGGATGGAAGAGCTGGACCAATGTCCACATGTCAGCACAATTGCCAGGGTGACGTGACCCACCTGGGTTACGCTTGATTTGGATACACACTGCAACCCCATCGCCCTGTAGCACTAGAAATAAACTTTCATAACCACTATTTAATAGAGGAAGGAGTGTGGTGAAAGGGCTGGGTGGAACAGAGTTAAGATTACAATAAATGGTCTGTAATGTCACAGGCAGCGATAGCAGCCATGAGATCAGTTACGTGCTGTTAAGAGTGGTAACTCCTCATTTCCTTGTTTTTTCTGGGTCTGTGTCTAGCATGTGGCTGCCTGAACAAATCAGCTTAATGCGTTTCTCCATCTGTTGGGATATAGTGTGATAAGCTTGTATAATTTGTAAGTTAATTATTTACATATGTTCCTGAAACTGGAGGAAAAGAGAAAACTGTATGCAGAGAATGAGCAAGGATGGAAGAGAAGCTAAGGGACACAATGACTGCATCCACCTCTGATCTCACTGCAGCTCCAGGACAGCTTGGTGGTTCCTAAGGATTTTCTGCAAAATAATACGAGTGAAAGAAAAGAATCCAAAATGCAGTCATTGGGTTTCCAGCTAAGAACAACTGATGCTGAGAAATTTAAAGACTGTTACAAAGTCCAAAGTTACCCTGCTGAAGAACCAGGCTTCCAAGACTGGCAGGAGGAAGCTGGGAGCCATTGGCACCCCATGCTCCTTCTCCCCCGCCACAGCTCAGCACCCTGGGGATGCTGCTCAGATATGACCATGGGCAAAACAGTCCCTTAGATAAAGGTGGTCCAGATATGTCCATGGGCCAAACACTCCGTCAGATAAAGGTGCTCCAGGCAGGAAGGTGCTTCTCACTGGTAGTATATTTGTTGAAATACACATCCATTCCATTTTCCTTATTTCCAAATGCAGCATGTTCTCAAGCCTGGTGGAGAAGACAGACTGATTTGGGCCACAGCTGCTCTCCCTTGCAAACACTGGAAGTTTAAGAGCCTCATGTGTCCAATCTGCTTTTAGTCATGGATTTTGGTTATGTTTAGCAACAGCTGATGTCTGAAGTCGGAGAGAGGCAGAAACTTATTTTCCAGTTTTCTCCTTGACATCACTTGCTAGTAAACTACAGAGGGATGACAAAGCTGGCTTGCTAGTTCCTCCCTCCATAGATTGCATCCAGTGTAAAGTGGAATCTTAACAATTCACCTAATCTGTTAAAATTTCAGTGTTTACCAAAAACCACTTTTGTGAAAGAAACATACTTGCATCAAAAGAAAATATTTTCCCTAAATCTTCTACAACTTGTTATTAGCTAATTTCATGTCAACCCATCCTACACTATAAGTAGCAGCCTTCAAGACCACATTGTGGTCAAGAGAAAATACATCTGGACCACGCTACCCTGAGATGGTGCTGTCCCTTGCCACAGCATATTAAACACATTCTCATAAGAACTCTGTCCTGTGAGAAACAAAGAGAAAATTATATTGAATTAAAATTTCCACTACCATGGCATGTCCCGGTTTGAATTTTATTCCTAATGCAGGCTTCCCACCAAAACCAGTGAAACTCATCTTTAACCAATCAGAACAGATGACAATATTTGCTGTAATTCACTTCTCATTTCTGGGAATGACGGTCCTGGCTGGTTTTGACAGACGATGCTGAGGAGACAATGCCACAATACCGGAGAGATTTTTTGCAGTTCTTACTCAGAGAAGAAATTCTTAACAAGACAAGCAGCACCATCCTCTGGACATCTGTGGGAATCCAGCACAAAGCAAAGACTTGGTTCCTCAGGTAGTGCCAGATTCAGATCTCACAATCTGTGGACTTCCTGGTTTCCGCAGCACTTGCTGGAATTCAGCATGAGGTCTCCATCCACCCTGTGCTCACCAGTCTCACAAATTTAATTCAGTTTAAAAGAAGAGCCACCAGAGCAACAGATTAAAGTTATAAGGAAGAAGAAATCAGCTAAAGAGATAAAGCCAAGGAAAAGCAATACATACATCAGGCTGTAAGCAGAAGTCTTCTGAGAGCTATTTACCATACAGTTTTACAACCTGTAGATTACTATCACATTCTCCAGATTAACACAGAGTCATTGAGTCAAAGCATAGCACAGAATTCATTCTGAGATTTACCTTAAGGAAGATTTTGACTATGCATTAATATAAAAGACAATCTTGGGGTTTTTTCATATTTCATTCAAGACTTTAAGGACCTTGTAGAGAAAGAAATCCAAATGCTAGGAAGACTTATAGTTCAAAATGATTCCTCTGTCAATAGATTTTAGGAGATCCAATTTTCTTTATCAGTTATTTTGATATTTCTGTTTATTTCTAACCTGTTTTTAAATTTGCATGCAACTGCACAAGAACAAAGTAAAAACCTAACTGTTTCTTTTCAAAAACAGCTCTAAAAAAGGAAAATTCATTCTTGAACAGAGATATCTGGAATTTTAACCGTCATGGAACAAAATAAAATATTCAAATCATCACCCCAGCTGGAAAAATCAATGGAGAGGTCCTGGCAGTAGTTTATCAGAGAGCTTCAATAATTCCTTCTTGTCCCAATGATGACTCTAACAGCATTTTAAATGAAGCAACCTGCTTAAATGACAGACCTAGAAGCCTGATATCACTTGTGCAAGATACAGAAGCAGAATTCATGGAAGAGGCAAAACTCACATCTCTTCAACATACAAGAATGCTAGATAATACCTAGGCATTGCCTTAGGGGATTTCCACACACCTCAGTTTGTAAAATCTCAGTGCTTATTATATAGCTGCTACAAAACAAAGCACTTTTTGAATAACCAAGAATAATGACAAACCTAGGTCAGACAGGACTGTAAGATCATTCCATTAGGTTTTCAGACAGTGTCCTGAAAGGAAAACCATTTGGAGTTTTAGGAAAATAAAACAAAACTGAAGATCTTGCGACTTGCAATATAGAGCGGAAAGGAGATTTAGCCTTTCATTTCCCTAAATACACTGCCAGTGCTAGCACCTGGAGGGGAATCAGATGATCAACCTGACAGGCTGGTGTCTTCCTCTGTTTCACAAGATCAGATCCAAGTAATACCATCATCCTTATCGAGAAACATAAAAGTATTTCACACCAACAACTGGAGTCTATTCTGGGACACTACACATTGTAGATGCTGAGAGTCTCCAGTTTTGATGACAGCAATGGAAACAAATGTTCAGCTGGGCCCATTCAAGGAAACAGCACTTGACTTCTGCTCCCCCATAAGTACCTTCTACGCAGATGTCCAGCACAGATCAAGTGAGGGTCTGGGGATAGTTCCTTATAAACCCACCTGGGTCTTTCTGCAATGGCAATAATTGATTATAGCAACAGATAGGGGTGTGGACCAAACTTGCAATATCTTTTATGTAGAATCACATGCTGGCTATAGAAAAAAAAAGGCAAAAAGATCATATCCACAGATGCAAAGGCATTTTGCCCAACTTTGAACGCACTCCAGACATTGCAATTGGGAGCAGAGCTCAAAGCACTGCAGCCCTGGCCTCTTGCCAGCTCCCTGCCCAGGGCTGATAGTGCAGGCTGCTGCTGCTGACAGAAACTCTGAACTGGTTTTCTGGCCCAAGACAGAACTTTTTGCAGCACAGCTTAGGAAGGCTGAAGTCAAGGATTGTTGTCAAGGACAACTGCAAACCACCTGGGCCTTTTATGGAAAAAAGGCAGTTGCTCAGTTCTCCTATTCTTGCTGTGTGGTTGTGCTCTATTAGGAGGGAGCACGCGGATGCGTATGCACTTATCCAGATGTGCTGTACCTTCCTCTCACCAAAGGAGCAGACAGATGGCCTTCCCAAACTCCAGACACTCTCCTGTCCAAGTGATGCTGGTTCTCTCTTGATACTGAATGAAGATCCATTGGACCATTCTCCTCCTTGTTGTGCTCCATTTCCATTCCCCGGCGAACTGCTTTAGTGATATGTTTCTTATATCTACAATTGCATGGAAATAGAAATGTGTATCTTCCTCCACCTGCTATGTAATCTTCCAATAACACCCATCCATTCCTTGCAGATAATTTCCTTAAATAGAAATGAGCTCAGTGCATGATCAGCCTAAAAATAAAAATCTAAAAGTGCATTGCAATCTATGTGGTGCAATGACTGCAGACATCAGAACTAAGGAAGACAAGAACACAAGGACTTCAGGTGCACAGTAGCTTCTAGAGAGATGAATGTACTGATCACAAATCTGAAAAGCAAACACATTCTTCTGTCTTACCTTTTCTACAAAAGATGCAGAAAATGTGATGGGTGCCCCATTGTTCATATAATGCCTGTGTATTCTGCTATTGATGTTGAGCTCCTATGTACATTACGCTGCTTAAATCTGAACTTGTTTCATTTAAGTTAAAAAAGCAGCCTGCTCACTTCCCATTTCTTAAATGTTGCTGTTGTTAAGCCTTCCCTCACAACGGTTTCCTAAAACCTCTCTAATGGCTTGGTGGTTGTTTAAAAAAATTAAAATTATTTTAATTGCCTTTTTTTTTCCTAGAATGTTTTGGCCTCTGAAAGTGGAATCACAACCACAGGGCCATTGGTTTGGGGAGATAAGTATCCTTAACCAGTGCTGGGAACCTTTGGCCTCATGCTTCATGGCTCATTACCTACTAAAATGTGAAAAAATATTGTACGGCCTGGAGGGATGTGGGGCTCACTCATTTTGCTCTGTGAATGATAGAGGTGCATCAGGTTCTTCTGTGCACAGTTCATATACAGCTCAAGGATCCAGCAGCTTTCATCTGGGATGCTGTAGGATAAAATCACACAAAATTGTCTTTGCCCCATTTCAGTAAACCAGAATTCTCCTTGCTCCAGTCTCTTGTTGTAATGCATGAATTCCACTGAAACAGAAAACCAGCTGGAAATCCAGTGATCATAGACATTCTAAAAATGTTCCCAGTAATTTCTGGTTTTGTGTCTGGCTGGAACGAGCTGATATTTCTGATCATTTTTCTAAATGTCTAAAATTTCAATCTGTCGTAATAACATTACAAACTAGAGGGACAGTGCTTGAAATACTTGTACTAACAAGAGAGCAGGGAACGTAACAGATGCTCATCTTCATCCTGGAAAGGACCACTGAACTAGACCTGCCTTTGCAGAGTCCCAAGGTTCAGAATACGCCATAGCCAAAAGCCCTGATTTTTCTTCAGAAAAGCACACTGTAGCAGCTTTGCCTGCACAGCTCCACTCCTGGTCCAGTGCTGACCTGGATGGAGCTGGGGGAGGGAACAAGCAAAAGCAGGCACAGGGAATGTGGTGCTGAAGAAGGATCATCAGGCCTTTGATCCAGAAGGCATTATCTCTTCCCCAAGGAGGGCGTTTTATGGTGCCTGTTCTCCTATCACAAACCTCAACACCTCCCTTAGAAACTGCAGCAACTGATTTCCTCAAAGGATCCCCAGTACTCCTTTCCTCCACTACAATTCTGCAGTTTAGAGCTGATTTTCTTCACCATCTCCAAAACAGCAGTTTGAATTTCTCTAGTTTTATGGTGCTGCATTTTATTGTCCACTGGACAAAAAGTTTCAAACATCATGATTCTTCCCTTGCATTTATTGCACAGTTACTTTGAAAAGAAGATTTTTAATCACTAAGCCAAGTTTTTCTCTGCATTGCAGCCTGCCCATGTAGTTATTCACAGGGTTTTTTGTTACTGTTGCAGGCACAAAACTCTAGGTGATGCTAGCAGCGCTGTGGTGTAAGTAAAGGCTGAGATTTTCTCATCCTAGAAAATTCCTGTAGCTTCATATTGTGACCTTTTGTAAATCCTCTCCTCTGTGCTGGTCTACATATATCTCCAAACGCATGGCATTTGAAAAGCAAGAACTCTACATATGCTATAATTACGCTTATTTTTGTCAAGGTCTGTGCTACTCTTTGAAACACTTGCAGTAGGCCACAATCCAGCACACCCTGTAAGACAGAATCAATTTCTAAGGAAACAAATTAATGTACTAAATATATTTGCATAGTAGTCTGCACAAGCACATTAGTGAAATTTTCAGCAATGAACCATCTCAGTATTTTCCACGAGCTATTTTGAGCAGAGCATTACTACGGCTCCTTCTGGGGCTGTTTCAGTGCATGCAGTACATCAGTCTGATGTCCTCAGTGAGGAGAAAGGGAGTCCCATAGTGGTCACTGGCCAAGAATCTGAATCCTTGTCATTTTGCCAGACTACTCCAACAAGCCTTCTCCTCTTTCTCATAAACAATAAGATGAAAAGGTTTTATCTGTTTACCAACGTCAGGTCAGAATTCCTTTGAAATGTCTGTGTCTACTCTAGGGAAGAAGAAAAAGTTAATACTTACCCTAACTTCTTTGCATAAGCCTTTGTGTTAATATTCTCCTGCTATTTTTTACTTGTCAGGTCCCTTAAGGCCATTTCTATATGCATCTAAGCACTCCACAGCTAAAATACAAAGCTTTCCCACTTAGCAGTAGTACTGGTAATTCTCTTCTTGTTGGTACTAGAAGCATTGTGTCCTTTGACATTTCATTGATGCATTAACCTGTTGTCTGGAATACAAATGGGAGCTGAGAACTGATTTCATAACAGAGTAGATTGTAATTTTCTTGGAAAAGTGGTTCAACCTTTTGAAGTTCTGTTTCCAGCTTTTCCACTGGACAGGCAGAATTTGCCACGATTACTACATGTGAATGAGTACTTCAACATGAATATTGCCTGACAGAAATTATTACTGCAATGTCCAGGAAATTCCAGTTTAAGTGAAATGTCTTCTCTTAGTGGCCTGGCCTTAATATAACTGTTGCTTCTGCTTAGCAGGAGGTGCTGAGCTTAAACTGCAACAGGCTCAACAAGCAGACTCATTAAAACCGAAGACTGCAAGCACATTGCTTCACTTTGAGTGAATGCTGTATGTTAAAAAAAAAGATGTAAAATTGTAGGTTCCAAAATTTTTTTTAAAGTCAATTTACAGAAACGGTGGACAGAGGATCGTCAATCTCACCCCAGATTCCCACTGCAAGAGGCTGCTCCATCCCTGCTCATCCCCTGGATGAGCCCTTGTGCTTCCAGAGAAGAGACCTAATGCACATGCGCATAAACTCCCGTCTGGACGAATGTGTTGCTCTCCACTGACTGCTTAAGCCTCTTGTCTTACAGACCCTTAACTTAGTTATGGAAAGTTAGGCATTGACTTCTCCACTGCCTCCACAAAATCAAGCTCCAATTTTCTCCTAAAAAGAAAAGAAAAGAAAAGAAAAGAAAAGAAAAGAAAAGAAAAGAAAAGAAAAGAAAAGAAAAGAAAAGAAAAGAAAAGAAAAGAAAAGAAAAGAAAAGAAAAGAAAAGAAAAATGAAGAAGAGAAACCACAGATGTAGTTATAGAGCTGATGTGGTAATGACAATCTGAGTTAAAGATTTTAATGAGAAAAGTTAACTTAAGCAAACAATAAACCAGGTCTGTGAACTGTGTTCTGGATAGGTCCAACTCTCAGCTCTCTCCTGCTTGAATACCTTGATTCCAAAATTTATTGGGATTTATTAAAAAAGTTGTCAGCCAGATTCAGACTGTGACTGTAGCTTTCTCCTAAATTAATAGTGAACCGTTCTCTGCAGTCACACATTTTCAAAGTGCTATTTCAATGATAGTGATATGACTTAAGGGGGAGGGGGAGAAGTTAATAGACCTGATATGTGTGATGAAGTTCAGGAAAAGGAGCACATTACTTCCTTTACAGCAGCAGGCTCTATAGCATCAGTTGCTCCATAATCCCATATTGCCTGGCACATGTGGCATGTAACTGCAAAGCAACACTAAGGACGGATCAGTTTTGTCCAAATCTTAATTCACCACTATCTATTGGCACATTTCAAAAGCTTTCTGAATCTGAGACTCAGTTATAAATTAAATAGTGTTATGGGAGGATGAAGGGGAGTTTGAAGTTTTCATTTAAATAGCCTTTGCAGGTAAGATAATTCAGGCTTTCTTTTCCCTGGTGCAGCTGTGTGCAGCTTGCTTTTCCCTGGTGCAGCTGTGTGCAATTTCCAGTCAATAAGCTGAGCAAACGGCGTCTGCTCACAATAAAGCAACCAGCAACAGCCGCAGCAACTGATAAAGAAGCAGAAACACGTCCTAGCAGGGATTGCCCTATTCCACAAAAGCCTTCGGGGCGAGGCTTGTGTAGGGGAGACCACACACAGACAAGGGAGGCAACGAGTTCCCTGTGGCCCCAGGGCTCCTCCTTCTCCCAGCAACACCGGTTTGGCAGCCGGCACCCTGGAGAAACCAGCACAAGGTACAGCAGGTGTCAGCAACCTCCCAAGTCAGGCACAGGTGACGGCCCTGTGCCACCCTCTGAAGGGCTGGTGGGGTATGTCACCTCCCTGAGGCTGAGGACACTTCACAGTCCTTTCCCACCATGCACAAGATGCCTTTCTTCTGCCCAGCTTCCTTTCCTGACCCCTTGTCAATGACCGCTCTTCCTTGCCTCATTTTTTTATTCCATTTCTCTTTAATATACTTATAAATTACTTATTAATATACTTAAGATTCAGCGGGCCTAAAGCTCTCTCACCATTACATGAAAAGCAAAAAGACAGCCTAGCTTGACTCTTTTCTCAGCTGGTTCCCACTCCCCCACACTCTCCTCAGCTATCTCCATGTGCCTCCTGTAAGACAGTGAGACTTTGCTGTCTCACAGCTTTGGCGCAGAAAAGACCCAGATATTTGTCAGCAGCATTATGCAAGTGAGTCAGATGCAACCCAAATATAGGGTTTGCCAGTTGGGGTGGCCCATGTGCAAGATGCAGTCCAAGAATGAAGTTGCCTTGGTTCTGGTGTCATCCACCACTGGGCAATGAGGCACACAAACCTATGACGAGACTGCTGTCTTCTTGTCCCAACAAAACATCAGGTGCTGACTCTTCCATCATGCTTTGTCAGACAGTTGTGCTTGCAGTTATGAGTCTTAATCAGCAGTGAGGATCCAGTCCAGTGCTTGGTTCCCAGGCAAAAGTCACAGCAAAGCTTGGAGAGGCAGGATCACCCCCGCCCCAGGAGTTTCAAAAACTGCACCCTTCATTAATTTTTCAGCGGCTGTGGTTTTTAAGGGAGAAAAATCATCTCTTTCAACATCATGGTGGAAAAAAAATAGTGAAATACAGACTTTGAAGTGGTGGGGAAGCACCATTACCTATTCACAGACAGCAGTCTGGTGTTCACTACATTTGATTGGGAGGCTGCATGCAGCAAATGTGTGTAAGAACACATTTCCTTCAGAGAGCAGTAAAAGTGCACACTTCACACTCACATGCCATATAAGATGCTTTTCACACAAACAGGCCAGCTAGTTCCTACTGTCTGCTGCTCTGGGGGGACAACTGCTCATCCCTCTTTAGCCTTTCTTCTTTCTCAGGCATCCCAAAGCTGGTTGAGAGCTCATCATGCAGGCAGGTGGATTGTCATCCAGCTTTGGCCTTCTCAGTTCAGCTTCTTCTACCAAAATTTGCTTCTTCCAGCTTTCATCTCCTACTTGAAAGGCTGAAGTCCTTGATCTAGGTATATTTTATGTATCCCCAGTCTCTGACAGCATAATCAGTAGCTCTGAGTCTTACAAGGAATACTGGATTCATCATCGGCATCCCTTATCTTTTCTCTGCTCCTACTACTGTTCCTTTGTCCACCCACAGGTTTACTACAAATTCTGTAATGCAGGCAGGACTCCCAAAAAATACTAAGCTGGCTTTAAAAAGTTAAAAGCTGGGCCAGGTCTAAAGAAAAAAAATCTGTATTTAAATTGTCTAAGAAATTACAGTTCCTACTAAATAATAACAGAATATTAGTTGAACAGATGACAAAGAGTAATAGAAAAAGAAAAGGGTTTCGTTTATTATTGTATTTCCTGATTAGTCAGGAATTTATTTTCTCCCCTTGGAGACTGCATTGGCATTGTTTGCATTGGATACTGTAGTCAGTCTGCACTGTTACCAAAGACACTCATGATGATATAGTCACTCAAAAAAATATCACAAAGATATCTCACAGGGAAATATTGCAAATAATTCTATAACTAGGGCTTGACATCTAGGACTATTCTCTCCTTTTCTTGGCTCTGTGGATTGTATGTTTCCCTCCTACAAGACTGGCAACAAACTCACCTTGCCCACATAGCCCTGAACAGCCATGATCCTATAGGCCTGGGGACTGCTCAGTTCACTTGAAAATTTCCAAATCAGGGGGCATGCACTAGGGATACAAGAGAGTATCCCCAATGTTACATCCAGTGTCAGCATGTAAGGACAGCAAAATCATCACTTTCCACAGGGTTCCCCACTGGAGAAGATCCAGGGAGTAGGATTAACACGCTTCCCATCTTTCCCTAAAGTGCACCCATCCAAAGCCTCTTCAATGCCCCTGTCATCCTCTGCCAGCCCCCACCAAGCCTCCCCACCTGCCTGTGCAGAGATCTGACAGGCTGCGGAATCTCAGGGGGTTGTGTGGAAGCAATTACAAACGAATTTTGGATTCTGGATGAAAGAGCTTGACAACAACTGCTCCAGCCTTTCTGAGGGAAACACGGAGAAGTCAGATCCTAATCTCCCAATCCTGTCCTGACGGTGTGATCTTGCATCAGTCACTGCCATCTGTGTGTTCAGATTTCTCAGGCACCAAACAAAGCCTGGTTGTGCTCATTTACCTACAGAAGTGTGGGGATGCAGAGTGGATTAATTAGTACTCATGCAGAACTCAGACAACAAAGTAGCCTTATGCTGCTAAATACCTTCAAGCCAAAGTGACCTCTGAATAGCCAAGTTCTAGGATGGATTTGGTCTATCATTCCCAGGTATTACTTTTCCTCTAAATAAGAATGATTTCAGCCTTTCCCAAGTTCAGAACCTGATGGGGACTGATTCCACAAAACAAGTATTAAAATTGCTTCTTCCATAAAAGTAGAAAGATTAAATACACACATTTAGAAGGTCACAGGACCATTGCAGTAATGCTTCTGTAACAGAACTGTTCATGTTAATTACTGTATTATCTGTTCTACATGCTCTAATTGTCTCCCTGTGGCATACTGGGGAAAAAATGCAATTTTGTTAGAAGAACCTCACAAGAGGTTGGGGTTTTATCCCTGGTTAAAATAAAAAGAATTTCAACAAACTGTACTTTCTCGGCTTCATTGGGATTCAGGCAGGATCTGAGCTCCCCCTGCTGTTTGCAAAAATAAAAGCGATGTATGGCTGAGATAGATGAATTCCTAACATCGGGTTTCTCTGGCCAAGGGCAGGCTCTAGGGATCCCGCTATTTGGTCTTTGGCTCGGGCTGCCTCATGGAAAGAAATAAGTAGCTAAATATCAGTAAAGGCCTGTTCTTACAGTCACACCACTGAATGCGGAAAATATTACGTTCAGAAGGAGAGAAGATAGCTGTGCGTAAAAACAACCATTTGATGTATGAGTCAGAAGAGGAGAACATTTATACGAGCCCAAAAAGGTGTTGACCTTAAACCATCCTCTAATCTGTGGCCAGAAGTGGATCCAGCCCTTTTATAGTAGGCAATATTCCCAGTAACATTCTAGAGCCAGAGCTGAGGCTGTGTGATGCTGAAATTACTACGTCTGCCCATGGAAAGATGTGCTTTATACGTGTGAAAATATTCTGATCTGCAGCCCTTGGAAAAAAGCCCAGTGCCCCTGCCAGAACAGCCCTAAGTCAATAGGAAGCAGGTCTGCATTAGGGAATCAAGAGCTTGGGGATGCTCACCCTGACAGAACGAAGAGTCCGGTTATCATGAGCCAAAGGTTTCAAGTTCCATTATTAAAATGCCTCTGGCACCTCGGTGTGTGGTATGAATTCCCCTTAGATTAACCACTCATTGCCCTCAGACTTTTAATTCTCGCATCAAAGAGGCAGACACCTCTGAACTGCTCTCCAGGGAAGGCTAAATTAGATGCTCTGAATCACCCTCTGGAAGAGCCCCTTGTGCAGCCCAGATGGGGAGAACAGGGCAGATCCTGAGCCAGCTGAGATGCACGAGTGCCTTCAGCACCAGCCCTTGATCTCCCCATGTCATTTAGTGCTTCTGAAAAATAGTCTTTTACTGATGTTAACCCCATGGGGGGAAGAAAAATAAAATTTAAAAAATTTTAAAGGTTTGAGAAAAAAAAAAAGAAAAGAAAGAAAATAAGAAGAAAGTCAAGTTCTTCTAATAAGGATTCCCAACTGCTAAAATATTTTCCTGTTTTTCTGGTTGTATGTCAAGTCTCATTAGGCTGTGTTAATGAACTTGTTCCAGGCAAGTTTTGGCCTAGTTGTTGTTTGTGGCTTTGCCTAACACATGTGAAAGGGCAAGCTAAGTCTGGTTCTTTTTCAAGTAAGTTTAACAATCAGAAGAGTTGGGTGGGAATACAAAAAGAGAAACAGCTTACACTTTGCAATTCAATACTTACTCTATAACAGTAAGAAAGAAAAAAATTGAAGCAGTGTTCTGCACTTAGATTTGTCCCTCTACCGTGGTGCAGGGATGAATGACACTTTTAAGGGGGATTCTGTATGATTTTGTCTACGTTTGGGTTCTGTTTCAAAGAGCAGCAATCAGAAGCTACCTCACATAAATCCTGCTGTGCTCTTGATGCAGAAAGTATTTACACCAGCACAGCCATCTAGACAGAGCCTTGTCATTCCTAGAAAGTTTCAGTAGATTAGATACATCTTTGTGCTGTAAACAGAAAGGTCACATACCATTTTTGGGGTAGAATTCCCCAGCTTCCAAGTATACATGGCACAAAGGAAGCCAGGTGTTAACAGCAGAGATATCCAAAGCAATGAGGGCTGCCAAAGCAAGAGCTTGGCATCATCAGTATTTTCGAGATCTCACCCCAGCTACCCCAGCCACTGCATTCCTGGAATAACAGCACCGGTTTCTGAAGAAAAGAAAGTTAATGACACTAAGGAAAAAACTCCATCTCCTAAACTTTGTCTACTGCAACAGAGATATTCTGCAAGAGAAATTGAAATCTGTAACAGCATCTGGACGATAACAGAGGGGATGAGTCAGCCACATATTGCTACTGCTTGCTTTGTTTATGTTTCCCATACTACTTTGAGTCTCTCCATTATTCATTTTTATTTATTTTACAGCATTGGGATTGCAAAAACTGAGAGCTGTTACAAAAACAAGGTCAATGCCCTGCTGAAAGCAAAGTTTAGCAAAACTATCTGTACAACTGATTCTGCAATCCTCATACTGAAATGAATTGTGAGAACCCAAAACAACTGCCAGATCACAAACTTCAAGTGGAAGACTTGCTCAATCTCCATCCAACTACTATGTGCATCAACAGAAATCTAAATAATTTAGAGATGTAAAGGTTTCCATATCTCTATAATCACTCAGGTATGCAACACGTGCCATGTGGGACAGCCTGTTAATACTGAAAAGCTAAATGAAAGCCAAACCACTCAAGAGCCATATTTGACATGTCTGTACTACTGTCACTGACAGCTAGCAGTCACTCTGGTCCTAGAGAACTGTTTCTTCAGGAGAAGTTTCTGAGGTGTATTTCTTTGTCCCACCATTATCCAGGTGACAAGCTGCTGGTAGAATAGGAAGAAGATGTTTATTCCTACCACCCTGTTTCTACCTGTGTTCTAACTCCTTTCTTATATGCCACTACCATCTCTTCAGCTCCAACAAGCATTTCTCAAATCAATTTAGCACTGTATTAACAGCTATCAAAATCCCTTGGTTTACCATCAGCCAAAGAACATCCTTCCAGCCCTATTCCCTCCTCCAGCACAATGGCAAACAGCACCCAGTAGTTTTCTCTCACCACATCTTAATTCATACCTAATAAGCTCCCTTTACCATTTTTTCTACCCACCAACCTCAGCAGGCACTAGAGGTGCTTAACCAAGACCTGAGAACTTTGGCCACATGGCAACACTATCACACACCTTGAACAGGCCAATGATGGTGGCTACACCGCACGGCATTGGCAGCACACAGAAGCACCAAGAAAAGCCCGTAGCATCCTCCAACACAAAGGTGTTTAACCTGCCCCAGAGCAACACCACTGTCCTTTACTTACACCCTTTGGGAAGTTGTATCCAGGTTTCCTAAAAACTGGCAGTGTAAACACAGCTGTGGACTTGGGCTCTGCTGAAGCCTCATTATTGCAGTTCAATTATTGCTGGCTTTTCTCCTCCAAGTTTCCAAATTACCTCCAGCCTCTATGTTGTTATAAAATAATTAGGCTTTAATAAGTCAGAAAAGAAGGTAGATTAGGATAATTAGGCCCTATGATTGATTACTGGGGATGTTGTGGAATATACCAGGTGAAAGGCAATGAAGGAGAAAGTGGGTATTTGCAGAGGCTGGACAGGGTCAGGAAAACACCAGACTAACACTGACAAATATTTGTTTAGAGCTAAGCTCAGTCAATTCATCATAAAAAAACTTAGCATAAATGCATCCTTGTCTTGTTGCAAAGGAAGAACAAAAGGCTTAGACATACAAGGTGTGGGGCCTCAGCATCTCACAAAACGTGCTCATCTCTCCCACTTGCTGACATGGCAGCCTGAGGGGAGCAGTGATGGCTGTGCTCTCTCCTCTGCATCAACCTGTCACACAGACAGCACAGGAATGAGGAAAACACTGAGCCCTCCTCAGCTTTCCCTGCCTTGAGAGTTTATAGTGAGGCTTTGAGTCAGCCAGAAGTACCTGCCCCAGTGGCCCATGGCACTGAGTGCTTGCAGCCACCCAGCCAGAAGGTCTTTAGCAAACACCCCAGAACAGAGCTGGCTCTGGGCTTGCACACAGCGAGCCGTGACTCATGCCCTCTGAATCCAGGCATGCGATTTTATTTCCCACATGATAATAAAAGGGTAGTAACACTCAGCTAGTCAGCTCATCACATCAGCATAGCAAAGGTTTTATTTAATAACCTAATCCAGCTCTGAAATACATCCAGTTTTAAACCAGTTTAAAATAAAAACTTCTCCAAGCAGTTATGGATGAGTCAGGTTATCATGTTGCTTTAAGTGAACTTTGATAAAATGTTCAAAGAAAATTGCTGTCCCTGTGTGAGGCAACTCTGAGTAACAGGGAACATTTTCACCAGACAGCCACATTTTGAAAAACACCCTAAGTAATTAGATTAAACCAAATAATTTCACCCATCCTTTCTTCTTCTTATGTATCCTCAACACATCTGAAGATATTTAGAAACCTGTAAATGTTAGTCATATCTGGGCAGAATAAAATTATGGTTCATTGAAGCTCTGGCTTATCAAATCCTTGGGTAAACCTGTATGGCAAAATTAAGAAAGAAGGAAAATAAAACACAACTCTGTCTGCTGTGAAAAAAAAAAAAGAGAAAAAAAAAAGAGAAAAGAAATTCTGTTCCAGAATTAGAAAGTTCCATTTGGCAACATTAGGATTACGAGTACTTAAATATGTGAAATTATCGGTCCCTTGACAAGCACATTAGAGACAAATCCTTTTAAGATGCCAGCCCTATAAATACACAGATTTAACAGGAAACAGGTAGGCACTGATGAAAAAGAACCTCTTATCCAAAAGCTTTCTCTGAAAAGTATAGCAACAAGGTGTGGCTGTTCGATAAGATGAACTCAGGACCCAGGACTAAGTCACTGAACTTACACGTTGCAGTAATCTACAGGACAAAGGTTTGCAGTGAAATATAATTGCAATAGCCTACTCTTAGAAAACAGCTCTTAAGTAAAGGTCTATGGGGTCAGAGCACTCAGCTAAGGCACAGGGAAACTGTTGTCTCTCTAACTTGCATGGTTTTGGGCACATCATCAAATACTACTTCTATTCTGGATCCAGCACCCACATAAGAAATAATTGTAAGCTCAGTTCAAAGTTGTGAACATGAACATCCCTGTTTAGCTGCCACATAAGCATCTCAGGTCATGACCCTGCATCTTTCGACAAAATGCCAAAGTTTTGTGAGGTTGAGCTACTTCAAACCTTGTTGAAACCTAAACCCAGAATCCAGGTGTTCAGTCACAACTCTTTCACAGACAGGATCAGGTTCCCCCGGGAAAACTGTAGCACCTGATGCTCTTCTTCCAGAGCAACAGTCTAATGATTTACACTCTCAGCCAGTAAGTGGGAAGCTGAAAGCTGAATTATTTCTTCTACTATCAGAAACTAAAAGCCCTGTTTCTCCCCTACAAGGTTACACATGAAATACAAACACTTACTCTGAAAAAGAGGTACAGGTGCACCTCTACCCTAATAGTTTGGGAGTTTGCCTGCAAAGAACAGGCTGGATTTCAGTCTGGAGATGGTTCTAAACAAAACCATTGCTGCTTTATGCTCTTTCTGAGCCAGCAAGGATAAGATTATTTTCTGCACGGTGACAAGACTTTCAAAGAAAAGAAGGGTGCTATGCCCATATAGCAGCCTGGATTGCAATATTCAGGGCGTTTTCCAAGGAATTACTATTTGCAGATTTGACAGATTGGAGGTTCAGGAGCAAATAGCTTCTCCATAGCTCTGGACTGAGTAGGTGATATCCTCAAAGTCCTTTTCTGATCAGAAAAATGGGAATCACAGTCAAAAATTAGAACTGGTGTGCATTTCCCGACTTTACTCTTTTGTCCCAGCTACCCCCCCCCCTCATTTCAGAGCAAGTGTTTCTATGTAGGCACAGGGTTAGAGGGAGGTGCTTGAATTAAGGCTTCTGGGGCTTGGGATTTACCACCCACCCCTGTTCTCAGCCACCCTGACTAATGAGCATGCTGCATGCTACATACATTGACTCTGGGCAATTCCCTGCTTAATATACCAGCTCTTTGGGGTCATCAACTTTTCTGACCTCAGCCCTCATCTAGAAGGACAGCATAGCCATGAAGGTACTTGTATACATGGAAAGTGTCCCCAGGAAGGAGATTCTGTGCAGATGCTAAGTCCCCTTTTTCAACCTTTCTGATACATTAAAGAGAGTCACAGCTTTGGATTCTGCTCTAATCTGTCTTGTCTCTTGACTTTTAGATGTTTAAGCCCTTTTCTGGGTCTCTTCCTGTAATCCCCTTCTCAAGAGCAGTTACAGAGAAGTGGGACCGACTCCTGGCACTCCCAGCTGTTCCTGCAGCACTGTTACTAAAGGGCCACGCTTTCTCTGCAGGTTGCTGCGATGCAAGCAGTGAGCTGCAGTAATTAATGTCAGGCAGATACGAAGAGGAAAGGGTTGTTTCTAGTTGTGAAGAAGCAGGTTTGGCTGAGGTTCTGCTAAGACAGTTCCCACACTTGAGCTGTAAAGCAAATGCAAATGTTTCATAGTGCCCTGAGCAAATTTCACAAAGTTCAAGCCAGGCCAGCAGGATGGCTCCTCTGAAGAACCTTCATCCCCAGCTCCTCCTCAGTTTCTGCTCTGTTGCTCCTGTGAAAGAGAGGGAGGCACCAAGAGCTTTCTTTTCCTGGTGGCCTGCTGAAAATGTCTCCCTCCACATAAGCCGTGAAGAGACAAGCGAAAGTGTGGACAAGAGCTCGAGCTTCTTTTCCTTGTATGTAGGGATGATTGTAATTATTAATCTCACAGCAGCAGAGGTAAATACAATAACTTAATGACTCAGGATGTGCCTTAAAGGTCATTCTCTGTTCCTATCCCAAGCCAAAGGGGAAGAAGGAAAAAAGCCTGTTGTATTCATGTTCTCATTTCTCTCTGAGGTGAGTCACATTACCAGTTAAATGCTATAAAATGACAAACATTGGTAAATATGATAGGATTAATGATACTGATGACTCAACTGAAATAAACACACATCAGTCACAGCTCAGCGGCCTGAAAGAACCTTATGAAAAGAAAAAAACCTGCTCAAATCAAAGACAAGATGATGATTGCAAATCTGCTATTAATAAATATTTTCTATGACAAAGCATTCCACGCAGTATTTATATTTCATTATGCACAACACAAACCAAGCGACTGGAAACATTACTCATAGCATTGTGGAAAAAAACTGTGAGAACTCCCTTTCTGCTAGGGCAATGCAATTGCGTCTTTCAAAAGCAACAAACTTGCCTTCAAATAAAACCTTTTTTTCCCCTGGCTTGGAAGATTAGGCTTCATTCACAGATTTGCACCTGTTTTCTAATGCTAAGTCTGAGAAACAGCCTGAGTGACCAGCCAGCAGAAAGTGCCCAGCTCCCTAATTCAGCAAGAAACTGCACGGCACAGCAGATGTACAGGTGTATGCCCAGTGCATGCAGGCAAGGCTGCAGCAGCTAGAGGTTGACAGATGGGCTCTTCAGAGGCTGGTGAAAGGACTGTAGGCTTTCAGCCCCAGGACATCCCAGGTTTCTGGGCAGAGCAGCCAGCGTGGTCTTTGACTGCATTGCTCTTATGGCTACAGATATTCCCTAAGGAAAGAGCATGAATGGTGGCACAGCACAACAGCAATATTTTTGTCACCAGTATATTCTCAGGATATGCTCACCTATGCATCTGTGACCTCCCCTCTCCAGAAATGGCCTGAATAGACCCTGTGCTTCCTGCACATGCTCTCCCTCCTGTATTTTCATTTTTTTTAGATTAATAACTCATTCATCTGATAGTATATTTGTCCCTAAGTAGTGTCTTCATCTATCTGGGAGAGTACAAATTAAAAAGACTGAGCCAAAATGAAGCCTGGATATTACAGGAATTGATGTGTGGGCTTTCTTGCAGGAGGCAATCCTTTTTCTGCTTCGGCAACAAACTCTCTTCCTGATAAAGTCTGGAGATATAAATCTTGCCTCCCAATATGTGGCTCTCACTGAAGTCACCAGCAGGTGTTTGCAGACAGAGGGTAGAATTTGCACATGGGGAAGAATCATTTGCAGTTTGCTTTTCAGAGCAGTTAAGCCTGATCTGTTGGATATATGTATGTGAGTCATCTCACACTCACTCACTTTTCTCCCCTTCTGAACAGTGAGCAAACTTCAGTCTAGTAACCACATATCTGCTCTGCAGCATCTTTATGTTTTCTTCTCTGAATACTTCACAGACAACTTAGGGAGAAAATTTACACCAAAATATTGAACAATTTTAGGCCTGATCTCGTGGAACAGAAATTATGGACTTTCCTTCTTGATCACATATCCCAGAGTGTTTTAATTTAGCAGGATAGAAATATAGAGAAAGTTTAATGTCTTTGGGTGTAAATCAGAAATAAGTCAAAGGAAGGCACTAGAGGATTTTTTTGTCATTACTGGCGGTATATGCCATATATCACATAAACCACAGACTTCAAGGCAAAACTCTGTTCTCATCTAACATGGTATAAATCCAGAGGAGCTCAGCTCAGCACACCCAAGTCTCCCCAGTACTAAATTCATCCGGCTGTATTTGTGATCTAGTGGTTGCAATGCAAATGTCAGTGCTGAAAAGGCACTGTGGACACCAAGCAGCTCTGCAGTTAACCTTGAGGCTGGGCAACTCCATCGGGCACCTGGCTCTGTCACAGGCTCTGTTCTCTAATTTCCTCAATCCCAAATCAGTTCTGCCTCTTGCAAGCATAGGTTTACCACTTTCCCATAGCTTCTCTCATGTATCAATTCTTCATAACAAGGACAGGCCCTTAGTAGAAGTTAAAAATCTCTGACTAGGGGGAAAAACATCCTGTGTTAAGCACTCTGTTATACAATAAATGCAAATTAATCCCGGCATGGCATAACTCTGGCATTGAACACTGTCCACCTCCTTGCTCTGTCCGGCATTAATCAACCTTCTCTACCAGCTTTATAAGCAAAAGGACTTTTAGGAGGTAGGTATTATTGGCTATATGGCCTTGTAACAAAACTCTCCTTTGGAACTTCTGAATGCTGCCCTGGGCAATTGAAATAATTTCAATAGCTTTGTGTCCCTCCCCCCACCCCCCAAGTTCATATGAAAACAATTAGGTTCTGAGAAAGCATCTACACAGCTGAGCTTACAGTCCAAAGAAATGAGGAAATCTCTCCTCCAGCTGCTGTGAATGTTATGTAAAATGATCAGTGAGCACAGTCCCAAAAACAGCTTCTCTTCCTGAAAATAGTTACTCCAAGTTAATCTCTGGGACTGAGCATTTTGCCATCATCTCTTTAATCTGCTTTGATTAAATGATTCTTAATAAAAAGTTTGGGTTTCTGAATGCTCCGGTTTATTATCAAATCATTAACAGATGCTAACTGGAGTTACAAAAAAGACCCATGGCACAGGAAGAAGATTAAGATACCTGTCCCAGGTAAAGCAATATTTTCATGTTTGAGGGGACATACCACATGAAAATTTGCAACATGAAGAACTGAACACTGATAAAATAAGATAAAACAAGTGGTTTATCACACTGGCACAAATGTTACAAGGGGCAAAGCCCCTGGGGACTGGAGTCCCATACTGTGAAACAAGTACGTTCAAGCAAGGAGCTGCTCCTGCTGCTGCTGCCTGACCTCACCCCCTGGTCTTCATCTCACCTGTGCCACTGTGCCTCTAAGAAGCCCTCTCCATCTCAGTAGTCCTTTCCAAAGAGGAATGGATCATGTAGCTTACAATATCCAAACTAGAATAATTCCTTGTAATCTCGATTACTGGAGTACTACCAAGAGAGTACAGCTGCCCTGAGGTGCACTTGAATTGTACCTGGGTAGATCTTCTCCTTGGAAGAAGTCGTGAGGACATCTCAGGGCTACTTATGAAATCGGTTGAGCAAACCTCTCTGCATACCAGAGCTGATCAGTACATTTTCTACAAAGTAAAATTTCAAAATCGAAGTAATCTTGTCAAGGCATCAGGTTTTGAGAAAGTTTTTTTGCAACAGAGTCATGTCATTTACATCCTGGTGGTTAAGAGACTGGGCAGATGAAAGAGCCGGGTGAAACTCCCTTCTATGCACAGTGAAGGAAGAGCTGCAATGAAATCTTTTGACCAGGAAGACAGATGGGGCTTAAACAAGAGACTCTCACACTCCAGGCATCAAGTGCCTTATAGATAAGCAACAAAAAAACAGTCTGACACCTCGAAAATCACTGCAAAACAGTGTAGTCATCTTCTAAGTCAGTTCTGCATATGCAGCAGGCCTGAGTAAAGTGGTTTCATGCAGAGAACAGTAATTGAAAACAGTCATTGAAGTGGTAAACAAAACCAGAATGCTAAATATGAATGTGCAGTAAGTGATGGTGTAGGTTTTCCTTCAATATTAAGGATTTAAACCCCACAGTGTATTTGCAATAACCCATTCTTGTTTTTAAAACGTTTTGTTCCAGATAGCTCAAAACCCTGCTCCCTCCTGGCAAAGAGAACAATAGTTTTCTATTGGAAGCTGAGGATAACTTGTGCTAGGGTGAAAAATTCTGCAAAGTTCAACCAAGGCGCTCACAGGCAAAAGGGGTCTGTAGCAAGAATAGTGGGTCTGACCGAACGTTTGCTTTTTTTTTACTTCTTGTCTGAAAAAGAGCACCTCCAACAACACAGAGCCCCATAGCAACATGCTCGGGCATTGACTCTGCACTGAGTCAGAGGGAAGAATGCCATTTCATGACTCACCAGCACCACTTATGCTGCATTGTATAGTGCTAAATAATCTAATCTGTCTATCTACTTGAGAGCCTTTAAAGAGAACTAGTGTGCAATGTAAAGAGTTTTCATTGGCATACATGAAAGGCATTAAAGTCTGGATCGCACTCAATGGAAAGCTGCCATCGTTTCCACTGGGAGTTGGACCAGAGCTTATATATGCAATGCATCATGTTTGGGAAAGCTCTTTGGGGGGGAAAAAAGGAGGCTTTTAAAATCAAAAGGTAAGGGCTATCAAAGACAGTGGTTTGTGGACAAAGTTCAGCTCTCAGGTATTCTGCATTATCTGCAGATGCAGATCTCCCTTTGATGTCGATGAGAAACCAGCTCATCAGGGGAGCCCCACACTGACAGCCACATCTTCCCTTGCAGAGGAGGCAGAGGACAGTTGGTCCTGAGCTCCCCGGACAGGCCTTGGGTTTCCCGGCACTTTCCTGCAGGTGGCACTGCTAAATTTTTTAACAAAAGTGAATTTTGTGAACTTGAAGTTCTCAATCATTTAGTAACCTTATCTGAGAGGAAAACCCACACCACGGGAGCCATTTCCCTGTCCCAGCAGCATGCCTTGCAGAGGCACAAAGGCACCTGTGTCTGATCTTCTATCCAGTGAAAGTCCAGAGGAAAAAAAAATATAAGGTCAAGACTTGTAATCGTGTCATCAACTGAATACTTTCCTGCTAGGAATTCAGAGCACATGGAGAATTCTGGATCTAATTTCCTCTCAAGACGACAATTTTAGGATCTCCCTACCTTCTAAGTTATACAGTATTATGCAGGTGTGTCAGAGACATCCCTTGCCTCCAGTATAAAACTTGTGCTTCTCTTTCAGTTCACAGCCTGGGTTAAATTAGCCATGCTGCCTACTGTTGGCTTCTGCCAGCAGTTCCAGAGCCTCACAAACAGTGCTGTGAGACTACCAGAAGTGCCATGTTGCTCCTTATCTGGCAGAAAAATAATTTCTTCTTTTCCAACCCTACTGACAAATCTGGATATTTGCAGCAAATTAAAACCATTAATCAAGGATGGAAAAATCAAAGTGGCAGGGGGGAAAAAAGGCCATCTGGAGGGCAGAGGATAATCCACTCCAAGGACTGTTCACCCCTGATCAGCCCTGGTCATCTCATCTCAAATCCCTATGCCACAGAACTTCAGTGCCTCTGCACACAGCATACAGTTAATGAGGATACAAGAACCACTCATCAAAACATCTCCCCATGCAACAGCCAAACCCAAGTTGTCAGTTGGGTGCTTGGCAATGGGCTGACACTGGAAGGGCAGTCCCAGACAAATCCAAGCACATATGAAAATGTCCGCAATGTATCTCATTTCTTCTGCTAACACTACTTCATATCTGATATGTAATTTGTTCTCTGAAGGTCAATACTTTTCTCTCTGAATAGTGTAGGCAAACTCACAAGCATTCAGAGTCCTGCAAAAGTTTGAAGAGCATCATGTAGCAGAAAGTTCCAAGTGCCAGAAATTGTTACAAAAACATCCTTCTCTTGCACCAGTTATGGAGCTGTCATCATCAGTTTCCTTGATCCCTTTTGTCACCAGATGTAAGGAACACTAACTAGCAGGGACACAAGCCTTTGGAACATTCTACACAGAAAGCCTTATTCCTGTCCAGGCTATCAGTCCAGAGAAGCATCCAGTTTCCCCCCAGACTGGCTGCTTTCTGTAATACGGGAAAGGAAGTCAGGCAGGAATCTGAGCATGCCAAAATTATAGCTTCTCTGGTGGCCACATTCAAGGAAACATGGGTATAATCATAAGCAGAGGCAAGCTAGTATCATGACTGCCCTCTTTGTACCTCTTCTTTTGTTAGTGGAGGATCTCTCAAGACAGCTTCTTATGCCAACACTGAAAGATGAGAGCAAAAAATATCCCTCTCTTCCACTGTTGCAACTGTACTCATTTGACAGGCACTCAACCCAAGGACGCTTCTTGCCTTCCAAGGTGAAAGCTCTCAAAAAATTGATGCTGATGTATCTTGCAAACCCTTAGTTTTTACTATCATCATGGGATTCAAGTATCTGGAGAAGAGATTTGACTTATGAGAGATGGCAGCATTGGCAGCTCAAAAGTTCATTCATCCTCAAGAGCATATATATCAGCTGAAATGAGTTGCAAAGGACCGTTCACTTGAACTGATTTACAGGTACACCAGCAGACACAGAGACACTTCTTTCAATGACATAATTTTAACAGGCCAGGAGCATTTTTGCTGCTGCAGCCCAGATCAGGATATTTTTATTTTGTTTGTCAGAAGGGAAGCTTTACTTTGCATGCATTTAGCCTCAGGAATAGAGTTTCCTGACAGTATTGCCAAGAGCACATCATTTTTGCAACAGAGGCAACACTGGGAAAATTATGTGCTTCACTGGTCTTGACTGGAGTCCATAAATGCTTTTGCAGCCGTCACAAAGGACCTGAGCCAAAGTGTCCAGTGCAGGTGTTCTGAGTGGCCACATGATTCCAGCACTGCCCTTCTCTGTCCTGAGGCAGAGGCAGCTGCATTGGGCTGCTCGTGTCCGCCAGCACTGGGGCAAGCTGCCCAGCCCCACCTCCAAGGAGACAAAGGTGCCTGCAAGACTGCATGCACTGCCGTCACATGCAACACTTTGGAAGAGGCTCTGGAGAAAGCATAAAAATGGTTTATTTGTATATACTGGGTTTTTTCTCAGTCCCAAGGATCTCAAACTACCAGGAAACTAATAAAGTGCTTCCCAGGCAGCTGATGGTGCGGTGCATCAGCTCACCAGAAAATCACACTCCTAAAGCAGAAGTATGAGCAATGCCCATGCAGAACAAGGCTGATGGTGACATGACAGGAGAGAGTTTGTAGAGGGAAAGGGTAAATTGCATAACATTTCCCACCTCCTCAGCAAAGTCAGCACTTCATGAGGGAAAATAAGGTGGCACAGTTTTATATTTCTTAGGTGACAATTCTTCCCTCCATTAGAAAAGGGAACTTTTCAGCCCTGGCATTTTCACCTCCAAACTGAGCCTGTGGAACAAATTTTCAGCTGCTGACTCAGACAAATGCCCAGTGCTTTCCGTGGGAGTTTCACCCAAGCTATGACTGCAGGATTTGGTCACTATTCTATATGAAGTCATTTTAACTCGCAACACATCCATGCCACTGTTCATGTAAGATGTTGCCAAAGCCTATGTTATGCCAAGGTCTCCTCAAAGCTCTTCTTTAAGTCAATTCAATCTTTTCTCTACCCCAAGGGTGGTGGGCAAAAAAAAAAGAGAACTGTGAGTGTGAAAGCTAATTCCTCTTTTAAACTTCTCAGAGGAGAATGGTGTTTAAGTCTAGGAAACGCTAAGTATTGCTAGGTAGGGATCATTTTTGTGGGCTTCTGTAACAATTAGCATTTTGCTGAAATTTAACTAATAGTACCTGTGGATGGAATCACTGGCCCTGTAAAGGATCCCATACCTTGCTGTCACATTAGACTCATGTCAGGCACAATGCTTTCACATCATAAATATTCTAACAGCAGAGACATAGTCAAACTTGCTCCCAAATGCACAGGGCTCAGCCTGACCCAGCTGATCACAGAAATGCTTCACCCTGGAGCAGGGCGGGGGGTGGTGAGATGAAAGAATAATTTTTACTCTAGTTTGCCTCAGATGTTTCAGCACTGGGGTTGTTGTACAGCAAGACATAATCGGGTACTTGGATGGCAGACAGCCATGGCCCTCATCAGCAGCACCGAGGTGAAAATTATCGTGCTGTAATTCAAGCCTTGTCATGCCTCATTGCTTAATTATACAGTTCTGATTACAACGGAATCATTTTTCTATAGTATGTCCCAAGCTGACATCACTTTGATTAACAACTCGTTTATCTGATTACATAGTAACTCAATAACATTTTGAATTGGAAGGAAACCAGGAAGCCCTTTCATGCCCATTCAGCTTCCTAGCTAGTGTGCATATAAGTACCCTGTAATTTTATCTTCTTTATTTATAGCGTGAACAATGCTTTAAGGACCTGGAGAATGGAACAAGCAGTAAGGTACAGAGATCTGAAGATAATAAAAAACCTAAGAGCCGTGAGAGAAAGAGATAGACCCTACAGGGACCTGTAGCATTCCTGCAGCTGGTGCCATCTTCAGGCTTATGTACCCAACCATTTGTTACAGAGGGACTCAGAGGCCCCAGGTATGTCATAGCCCTATTATGTTCTGAGCAGGCCTCTAATTGAGGAGAGTCTGTTTCAAAGAACTCACAGTCTTGGGCTTTGATTCAGCAAAGAACTGAGGCATTAAGTCTCTGACTTTAGGCTTCATTATCATACCTCCTCTTGCAACACCGACTCTTTCTTTTATGACTCCCAATGATTCCCATAATATGGTGCAGTTCAAATCTTCAAAGTGCTATAAAATATAAGTAAATTAAGCTTTAAAACTGCCCCAGTGAGATCAGCAGACAGTTGTTTCAGAAGCAGAAACTGAGTCATAGAAATATGAAGTGACTTACCCAAGGCTCCATGTTAAATCACTGATAGTAAGTCAAACAGAGAAATGTTAGTTCTTAAATCTCTGTTAGCCCACCACACTTCGCTATTTTTCCTTGATTCATCCATTTTCTTTAGGTAACTTCCTACATATACTGTTGGAATATGAGAAGATGGCCACTGCAGATGACCATATAGCCTTAGCCATGGTAGGATCCAAGGGAGAGAACTATGGGACATAGCAAGCACATTTCAGCAGAAAGGCTGCCCACCAGAAAGGGCTGGTTAAGTGAGATCAGTATTGCTCAAAAGTGCACTCATTCCATTGAAATTCCCAGTTGGAGCCAAGGCAGCTGACATAGCCGTTGCTGGGTTCATTCCTCCTACTTGACTTGAGCAGCACTTCAGGGAACAGGAATGTCCACTGCAGTGGCCGGCATCTGCCTGCAAAGCCTGAAAGAAGGCTCTCCATTGCCCCATGTCTCCCTACAAAGCTAAGGCATCAACCAGGACTCTTTAAACAACTAAAAATCCTGTAATCCAAAACTGATTTTTAAATAAGATCTATGATAATTTTTTTAAAAAGCTGGTTTTTCACTCCAGCTTGTTCAGAACAGTTTTGATAACAAAATCATGCTTTTCTACATTCCACTCAACAGTTTTAGCTGATTAAAATAGCACTCCAGCTTGTAACATCCTGAGGAAAGGGATATCTGCTGCACATGTAAGGTGGTGGTAACAGCTGCCTTGTATGTTGTTCATTGTCAGTTCATGATTATTCTTATTACTTCTCTTACCCCTTAAATTAAGCTCTATTCAACTTCCAAGGCATTTCCAAAGCCAATGGGTGGTGAACACATTCCTATCAACTCTGCATGTAAACGTGGTGGAGGCATTTCATTAGTTGATATCTGCAGGCTACTCTGAGTTTCCAAGACACAATTATATCCGCTAGACCTCAGAACAAGCCCCTCATGATGAGATGCGCTGCACAAATGCATATGAAATAAGCCATTTGCTGTCAAAGTTCACAACCTCTGTGACAGATCCAATGCAGCAGGTGTGACTATCATGTTCTCCATTGTTTCCTGGTCCAACGTCTGTTTATTGACCTCCCTGCAGTAGATCTGTGAAAACCTCTCGTTTCTCTTCTTAACGGCACAGACATGGCATGCAGCCTGCTGCAAGAGAAAGACAAAGTTCATCATGTGGATACTTCACTTGCCTGGAAATGTTTTCCTAAGTGCCACTGGAATTGAAATGCTGTGTACGCATTCGCGGCAGATTGCACTTGAACTGAACACAAAATGGCAGCTGCATGAAGACTACAACATCCTCTAATACATTTATAGAGGGGCAGTAGAAGGCAAATCATCAACATTTTACCACCAGCACAATGTGAATTCATGCTGAAATGTAAATCCGGGGCATGATCAATTTTATTTACAAGCAGCAGGGAGAATCCACAGGAACAATTTCTAACCTGCTTCAGTAACACCAGGAACAAATCCCTACTGTACAGCCCATTGCAGTAACAGTTACTCCACTGTCTCACCACACAAAGCCATCTGGCTTTGGTTTTCGTCCACAACCCAACATTCGTTATTTGAAAGGCTGGCAAATATCTCAGGCCAAAAGTTATCCAGCTCTGAGCAACTCTGGACAGACTGGGATTGTGGAGTGAGAACCATCATTACAGATGCTGGGATCCACAGATCTTGGTACAAATCCAAACCCATCACTCATGAACACCCATCCCTCCCCAAATCTGAGCAAATTTGCAGTATCCTGAAGGGCTGAAACCACTGCATTTGCTCTAGACATGCTCTGCTTTCTAATGGGGAATAAAAGACAAATCGCAGCAAAAACATGATTGTGAAAACTGATTGCAGGACCCGTCCTGCTTCACTTCTAGCCCAAGGCATCGATGCTAAGGGAAGACAGCTATAAACAAACTGCACATAATTATTCCATTATTACAGTACATGCCTACTGCGTGGGTGGGAATTCTTCTCTTCTATCTCTAGCATGTTTCCCTGCATAGCTTCCTCCACCCCCTATCATCTGCTCAATTAAGTAAGCCAACCGAAGGACTTTACCTCAATGTATTCACAGGGCCTACCAAAGCAACAGCAGACGATGTCTGAGGAACTTTCAGACAGGTGTGCATTCATCTGATTAATAATAATAGCAATAATAATAACAATAACAACAGCACTCCCACAACCTTCACGTTCTTTACTTCTTTTCTTTGACTTTCCAGCTATACCAGGTGTAAGTTATTTGCATTTTATTATTATTTTTTAAAGAGCAGTAATTAGGAAGGGTGTGAACATAGAAGCACACTGCATCTGGCTACAACTTTTGCCAAACTTTGACTCTTCCTTGCATTCCAGGGTTAGGGTCAGGGAATTAAGAACTCTTGTAATGTGGTGGTATAGAAACATGTACCTCTCAGCCAGGGCCTGATTCTTTACTCATTTATGTGGATGAAAATCAGGGTATCTGCATCAAATCAACTGAATATTACAGAGCTGGAATTGTAAGAAGAAATTTTCTTGTTTTCCTCTTTTTTTAAAAAAAAGGAGGGGGGAAATAGAATGAGAGCTTTCTTGTGGACAGGTTGCATTTGCATATTTATTCCCACAAGTGTAGAGTTTTGTTTGTGTGGTTAAGGACAAGGTGTATTAATTGGGCAAGAAACTATGTATGAAATGGTGACCAACAACCTCCCTAGAACATCCTAGTGCTTCCATCAGCTGAAAGGCTTGCATAATGAAACAGAAGTTGGATACGTCTTACTCTTTCTGTTGAAAAATGGGCTGGACTAATGCTTTGCAGGGGAAATGTTTCCTTTATGGCCCAAGCCTCAGTGGGCTGGGCTGGAGCAGATGTTGTAGCACTCAGGAGTACTACTACTGGAAACTAGAAATCCTAATTAGTGAATAGTCCTAAATGATAACCTAAATCAGCAGTTTTCCTCAATATTTTATAACAGAAGTTGTGTTTTTCTTCCTCCACTTTGACTAACATCACACCAACTAGGATGGGTACCTCACCCCACAAGGACAGACTACATATGCCAGCCTCTCATGGATTTCAGTAATTTGACATTCCTTCTATGTTTATTGACACATTACAGGCCTTGTCCAGTTTCCAAGCCCGTGAATTCACACTCAGCTTTCAGCTTCTAGAGGATCATAGACTGATGTTATCCTACAATAGCAGGGATATGAGGCAACACCTTGGCAGGCACATCACTACACTTTTCAGATCTGTTCACCTGTAGGGTAGGTGGGTCATTAACTTCTTCAAAGACTGCATTCCTCTACCAGCTCCCTTCCGACTGAGCCCTACTTTTTATTAATACCTCCTTAAGGAGCAAAGGTTCATTTCTTCAGCTCCAGCTCACTCCACATGGACTGTCCAGCCTCGATTGTCCTGGACAAGGTGCTACCATTTACAGCTGTGCACCATGGAGGTAGGATATGGTGCTATCATAAGTAAATGATGGTTCCTCCTTTGTGTACTGCTGTAAAGGATTGTGCAAAGCAGGGGGCAATGGAAAGACACTTGCCTGTTCCCTTGAAGGACAACAGAACACACTGAATTCTGAACGCACAAATCAGCTTTCTTGCCCAAAAAGGAAGAAAACAGGACTCATGCATCTTCCTGATCCCTCAAAATCTTTGCAGTCAGAAGGTTTTGCCCATAAACCTACATCACACTTCTGAAATAAACAGAAAATAAAGGATTATTGTCCATCATCCAGCATATTCCCATTTTGTGAAAAGAAATAGATCTCAGTACAGAGGAGATGGTTGTCCTGCCTTCTGCAGAACTACTCTTCTTCATCAAAAGAGCATTATGCTATAATTAGCTGGTTAGAATTTGAAATATAGTTTTAACTTTTAGATAATTTTGTAGAAAAAAAATTCTACAGCCTTTTAAACTGCAGTGAAGGGAATTATTTCTGTTCAGATAAAGACTAACATGTTGTGCTTTGGAATCTCCTAATAGCAAACAAGACTTATATTTATTATATGCTAGGTAAACTAAATTTGTGGCAAGACTGGACAAGGAGGGTGTGACTTAAAAAAGGCCTGCTTTCCAAAGGGCTTCAGAAGACATCTTACTATCACTAAGATCTTCAAAAATGCTGCTCAGCTGACATCTAGAGCTACAGGCAACCAAGTCCATGCCAGAAGCAACTTCTTCCTTCTGACACTATCAAGCTTTTTGATAGCATCTTAACTAATGCTCAAATCCTGTCTGGGCAGGATTGAACCTAGATATTCCCCCACTGGTCTCCAAGGTTCCAAACCAGTAAGTATATTCTAGGCATATTCTGTATTTGGACCCAAATTCATGGCCAGGCCTTGTACACCATTGGTGAGAAGGTGATTTTGTATTTATCACAATCCCATTTTAAGCCAATCCTAGGTGATTACTTTTAGAGTGGGAGATATCTACATTTATTCCCTTTTCCAACAACTCAAGAGGTGAAAGAACTAGAAAGCAAGTGTTTTGTCTCCTAAATGGTAGACCTAGCTCTGAATACCTTGGTACCAGTGAGAAGACACGTCCCTCTCCTCAGTGGGCAGGAGTGTCAAAGCAGAATCCCATACAGTCTGTACCAAGACTATCCTGGAGGAAGGTACCCCCCTCAAGGAGCCTCACTGTTGAGTTCTCCTCCCTCATCTCTGCATGGTAAGGAAGTCTGAGTGGTGAACACCCCAGGGTCAGGGTGCCATGAGACAGCAGGATGCCTGGAGCTGGGCAATGCAATGTCTATGAGCCGGTAAGGAGTTGGCCCAAAGGGCCTCAGTACTATCTCATAGAGAAATGAAACAGACTCTGACCATTGCAACACTTGACACCAGAACCTGCAAAGTCAGCTGATTTTGCGAGAAACTTGCTGGTGAACACAAGTGTTGGCAACATGTGCTTTGTACTTACACGTGCTTTGTACTTACATGTGCTTTGAAACTGTAACATCTTAAACATCAGGCTGAAAATGTTGTAAATTATTCATTTTTCTCTTTTCTGCTATTTTTAATAAAAACATATTGCTTATTAGAGAAAATCCTCTCTAAAGAATCTCTGTTGGTAAAATCAGTGAAGCATATAAGTGTCCTTTTCTTCATTTAACAGCCTCTTTCAAACTCCTCTTCCCAGCCCTCCAGCTGACAGAAGAAGCTAAGAGCAGCCTGATCCAGTACACTAGGAACTTGGTTCTGGTCCTGGGTCTGACACCGTGTTACTGCCTGACCTTCATCTCCATGGGAATCCATTTCCCTCCATCAGCTCTGTCATCCCTCGCTCTTGTTAGACTAAATTCTTCTAGAGAAAGACTGTTTCTCATTAACATAAACTCTTTTACTTAACTTAGTGGAAGCCTGACATCAACCCAAGAGTTTTAATGCTTAAATTATGTAACTGCCCACCTAGGGGAATTTAAAGAAGCCAACTACTAATGATACACTCAAAGATGACCCTCAGGCTGGAACTTCTTTAAGCTTTGGAGCAATATCAAGAGCCTGAAAATAATTCCTAATGTTTTGTTTGTATGTCTTGATTTTCCAGTTCTGATACAAAAGCAGCCAGCAGTAGCTGGATTTCAAGGAGGAGGCCTGTATACTGCCAAGAGAAATGATTTTGTGCAACCCTTATCATTCCATTTACAAGAGAGGCCCAGAAAAGAAAAGAAGTTAATAAGCATCTTTTAACACTCAGCAGGCTGCAGGAGAGGCTTCCTGGGTGCATGGGAAGTCTGCACTGTCTCAACCTTGAATGCACTGTCTGTTAGAAGTGAATTGCACAAGCTCAGATTTCCTCAGAAAACAGCAGTTTGTTACTGTGGGCCTGCAATAAGTTGCTACAGCACTGAGAAATATTCCAGATAAGCAAAATCCTCAGAATGTAATACAGTGTGTTTGCTTTCAGGAAATGTTACAGTGCTGACCCTGCTACATCTGTGAGTCAGGTTTGCATGGCAGGGAACTGGTCCCCGTGGCTGGGATTTCTTCACTCTCCAAAAGTCAAACTCCAAGATCTGCTCTAATCACCATGGACTCACTATTTCACAAACGGTGAAAAAATTCACAAGCAATTTCACCCCAGTTTCTTCTTCCCTTTGACTTAATGCAAAAGATTAAAGTTCTCTAGGTGAAACACACATTCATGTACCCTGTGTCCTAGACCCAGTGATGGCTTACACATCCCCAGCACTAAATCTCGAAGCTGGAATCAAGGCCATCATGACTCTTTTCCCATTCTGGTGTTTGTGTTCACACTGCTCAATTCTAATGCTTTCTCACATGGTTTACCAATCTGAGATGCAGCTATATAAACTGAGATGCAGACCATCACACCTGCCTTCATAGCGTGTGACTGATGCTTTCAAGAGTTAACTTTGAATGGGAGATTCATATAATACTAATGATACTAATGGATAAAGGTTTAAATTATAGCAATAATCCTAAAGTGTCCACACACCAAAAACCAAAACCAAAACCAAAAAAAAAAAAAAAAAAAAAAAAAAAAAAAAAAAAAAAAAAAACCAACCAACCAAAAAAAAAAAAAAAAAAACCAGTTACCTTCATTTGACTCCTTCTGGAGCACCTATACTGCAATTCAGAGACCACAGCTGGAGAAAAAAAAAAAAAAATTTTTAGGCAGATCCTTGATTTTCAAATACCTTTACGCAGGACAGTGCCAAGGCAGAGGGTGAACACGGTAACAAGGTGACAAAGTGGTTAGGTAACAAGACAAGGCAAATCTGAAGATTCAACATTGAACGTGCTTTTCAACAATGATGGAAATCTTTTTATTACAAGACCTGCAACACATTTTGCTAATAAAATATCATCTTCTTTTTTTACTAGTAAGTCTTGATTTTTAAGCATTAGGCAGAAGATTGAAACATGCTGTGAATTTCAAACACTCAAAAAATATATCCCAGAAAATCCTAGGATATACATCTGCTTGCCATCACTGTTTGTACTGACAAAATCTGGGCTGGCATCTAAATCCAGGTACATCTTAAAGTCTTTATGTCAGATGTCTGAGCCATGTGCCCAGTACACAAGATAACAAAAATCATCAAAGGCACACTAATTTTGCAGCCAGGAACAATAAGTCCCATAATCCTGTAGGACTTTTTCTGCTTTGGTCAACATAGTAAACTCTCCTTCCAGTTTGATTACAAGGGTACTGATCCAAGTAGAAGATCCATGAGGAAAATTGTTGGGACATGAAATTTTAATAACATGAAAGTAATTTTGGATCAATAAGATCCAAACAGGATCAACAGGATCCGAACAGGGTCTGAACAGGAGCAACATTTAGAAGCAATAGTAGTCAGATCAACAAACAGGATTGCTGCTCAGTTGAACATGGGCATGCTAACAAACAGAAAAGGTCTCATGTTTTGAGGGATTAGGTAAGTGGTACAATTTACCTACAAACATGAGAAAATATCATTCATATTATATAGCATATAATTCACCAAGCCTCTGTCCTTCCCCCAAAAAGTAACTTTCTCATCAAATACTGATTGAAAAAATGCTCCTTGTACTCTTCTACTCCACCTGAACTTTCTTGTCCCATTTCAGTTGTTTCTTGTAACTATTACTCAGTTTTCTCCCCACCAGTGAGGAGGCTTGGGGTGCACAGGGAGTTGGGAGGGGACATGGCCAGGTCAGCTGACCCCAGCTGACCAACAGGATATCCCAAGGGATACAATATGGCATCATGCTCAGCATATAAAGCTGAGGGAAAAACAAGTAAGAAGGAAGGACATTTGAAGTGAAGGCTTTGCCTTCCTAAGTGACCATTACATGTGGTGGAGCCCTGCTGTCCTGGGGATGGCTGAACACCTGCCTGCCCATGGGACACAGTGATTTTATTCCTTGTTTTGCAGTGTTTTACTTTGCTTGCATGTGCAGCTTCTGCTTTGCCTATTAAACTGTCTAGATCTCCAGTCCACAAGTTTTCTCCCTTTCACCCTTTCAATTCTGTCCCCTAACCCTCTGCAGGGGCAGTAAGTGGCTGTGTGGTGCTCAGCTGCTGGCTGAGGTTAAACCACAGGGGGGAGGAAGCACCAGAAACTGCCCAAGACTTGACTCTCAGCTGTGTGTGCTCGCAATGACCCTGCAAAGCACTTAAGCACATGCTCAACTCAGTGCACAGGTATGTCTTCATTGACTTTGCTAGGACAGGTATGCCAGGTATGCAACATCTTACAGGGCAAAGCTCTCCACACAGCAGTTCTCAAATGCTTCCCTGTTATAATTCAGTTTCTGACATTCTCATGACTCTAAATATTCATCCAAACAGTTTAGTATCTGTTGAGTCAGGACGCCACTTGTAACCCACTTGGGGCATGACCTCTAGTCTCAGAAGAACTGTCCTAAAGCCCTGCAAGCACACAGCGAGTTTCTGTGGTGATTATATGTCAGTGTGTGACCACTGCACAAGCAAGGGAAACCTCCCCTCTCTCATTACTGAGGCTGGTTTGGGCACTAGTCCAGTTCTGCCAAGTCCTTTATCTTCCCATGCAGTTAGTAATCAGTTTGTTTCCACCTCACCCATATTTACTGTGGTAGCTGAACATCATCTCAATAAGATGAGCAGCTCATTTTGTATTCCCTTTCCTAATTGGAGCCTTTAGGCATCAGATCATGTTTGTGCAAGACACAGTAGAGTAGCTCAAAGAATTCCAGTTCTAGTTGATTTGGGTAGCAGAGAACTTTGATATAATCTGCTGCATTTAAGATGAATTAGTTGCTGTGACCCAACACTTCAGATGAGTTTTAGGTACCATTTTATACCACTGGAACAGAGCATTCCCATATATCTGAAGTATCTAGCATAGCTCCAGTTTCATCCTATGACTCTTAAGCACAATATAACAAATTAACTAACCAAAGGAGCCGATAATCAGATGTCGCATGCTAAGAAGTTAATAGCAGAAAATTAGCACAAAGGAAAATGTCATCATAAATGACCATGTAACTGTCAGATAGTAGCAGAAGAGGACTGCTGGAACCAATTAAATGCACTCTGCTGCAGTAGAGAAAGATGATCAAAAATCATACATTTGTCCAGAATGGAATTTTTAACCTTGCATTCATGAAAACAGCACTTAGAAATTTTAACACTTTGAAACACATACCATCTCCTGTTCTGACCCTCATTTTACATTTAATGTAGACAAGTATTTTCTTAAAGAACCCAACACTGTCGGATTCTTTAGCTTAAGTGATTAGACTACAAACTGGGCAGTTCTTGAGGCTGCATCTATGCTCTGCAGTGAGACAAGACTTCTCAAACACAACTCAATCCCATCCTAAGCAAAGTAGGTTTTGTCACCTGATATATTTTCCTTTCCCTTTAATTGAATGTTACCTTGTTCTTTTATAGCTTGAGAGGGTAAAAACAAACAACCCCCCCCCCCCCTTTGACTTTCCCTCTCCCATTCATTAATTTGTATAACTCTTAGTCATCTGCTCTCTAACAAAGTAGTCCTATTCTTTTCAGTTTCTTCCTGAGGGAAGTCTGTCCATGCTTAATTATTTTTGTTGCCTGGCTCTCAACCCCCCTGTGTTTCTGCTGTCTCCTTTGTCAGGGCAAACTGCAGTTGGTAGTCCTGATTGCAGGGCTGACAATTCACACTGACAATTCACACTATGCTGACTAGTTGTGCAAGACATTCAAGTTAGGGGAAGAGAAACTCCACATATCTTGCGTAACTAACCAAAACCATGTAAATTACTACTGAATATGCAACTAGGACTGCTCTGCTTCCTACAGCAAAAACAAAAAGGATGGGAACTTCTTGGTAGGCTTTTGTGTGAGTACTGCTTCAAAGTCAAGAAGAGCTGAGGCTGTAAGAAGAAGCAGGAGTGCTGCACTGGAAATTTAAATACAGTCTGAGACAGGGTGCCTCACTCTCTAAGCCCCCTGCTTGTCCTGTTTCAGTGTCATGGTTGTTACCTCACAGTCCCTTCTCCATCCCCTGCAGCCCCTGCCTGCCAGCCTGGACACCAGTGCAGCTCCTACCACTCTCAGCAACCAGCCCCAGAAAAGCCCTGCTCTCTTGTGCTGCCAGACACACCTTTCTACTTGCACATTCCCTCTCAGCCCATCCCAACGGCATAGGCATCCCATCCCTGATCCCCCTCTCATCCCTCTCAGATCTGCCCTTGCTCAAAGACAGTGGAGGGCTCAAACAGGCAGCATGTCCACAGGAGGAGGATGCTCCTCTGACAGACTTTGCCCTGGGGAGGTCAATAATTGGGCTGACAGGGCCAATTACCACAACTGACCATGTCCGTGACCTGTTCTTCCCACATAAACAATCTTCAATCTTTGTTCTGAAGGACAGAACTAGAACATGAGCCACACTTCTCGAAAATTCTCCCTCCACGGCACCTGAACAGGGATGAAAAGAACATGTCCAATGAAAAGCAAGAGTTCTTGAAGCCCTCAAAACTGGCTTCATTCCCCCTTTTTTCCCCTTTTTTTCTAAAAGCAGCTGTGAGTTACTGTCTGGATGGTAAATGTGATGCTCTGTCATGCTGTTGAGACCAAATGCAGGTGGAAGGCTGCTCACAGAAGATCATCAGCCCATGAGTGACTTACAGGGAAAAAATGTGAGTGATTTTCAGCAGTCGCAGGTGTTGATTACTGCCACCCGCAGCGAGACGGCCACAGGAGGGGAGGCTTTCCCGTGAACCAGTAGCAGGCTGGTATGTCCCTCTAAGTTGGTTAAATAACACAGTATTGACTCTGCCCCTTGGCTGGGCATCTTAGGTAAGAGTGAATTGTGAAATCCCAGCCCAATATTACCCTCTGACACTTGCTTTTGAAGAAGCTACCACAGAAACCTCAAAAGCAGGTTTCAGTGAGACACACACAGGGCTTTGGTCCTGCACCAGCCCTATGTGAGAAAGTGTATTTCATCCTTCCCAAGGCTCCAGAATTCCACAGAGGTCCTTGTCCCAGAGTCAGAACTGCCTTGTCCCCATGGAAATCCCCATAGATGTAGTGAGATCATAAACCCCCAGAGGAGTCTGAAGCTGAATCTGAGAAAAGAGCTGGTTGAAAACACCAGGGAACTGCCATGGATGTTTACAAAGCCCAGTCTAGGTCTGGGTATCTGGCTGATGAATAGGGATGGCAGCAGATGGCTGCAGGGGTTCCCATCTTCACCTTTGAGCCCTGCCCCTGCTTCGAGACAGCTCAGCTGCTGGTGTGGCAGTAATTGAACCACTGTAAATTACAGCCTGGTGTATTAAGGAGAACCAAAGACAGTGCCAGTTTTTCTGTTAATATTACTGGTCTCAAAACTGTGCTGGTTCAACAGCTGCTTCCCAAAGAGCTGAGCCACCTTCACGGTGCGAATGAACACTTCCGAGAGAGAGGTGGGGCAGACAGCCGGCGGCAGGAATCACTGCAGCCATCCCCGGGTAAGTCATCAAAGGACTTACAAACTCCGTCCAAGGCGGGATGTAAAATATTACACATAGCTCTAATAACTCTGGGGGTTTGTGAGCCTCATGATGTATGGCATTCCCCCATGGCACAGACTAAATCCATGACTGCATGCTTTCTAAGAAGCTTAGGAAGTGATTGTATAAAATTAGTATTAACTAGTTTCACTATTATTAAATGGAAAATTAAAGCTTTCAACACTAAGTTATTCAAGGTGTTTGCTACACGAATGCACTGTAATGCCCTCATCAACAATAACCATCATTACGGTTGATCCTTAAAAGCTGGGGAAAAATGCATAATCTCTTGTAGTATAAGCCACTTTCCTAGAGCAGGCATGAATTTAAAAATCTATTAAGAATGGTGTGTACAGAAAGCAATTTCCTGTAAGATCACAGAATGGCTCAGCCATAAATAGAGCAAACTCCATCAGTTAAAGTTGCAAAGGATAATCAGACATATCCTGTCCCAGATTCATAACATCAATTTATCTATTTGGCTGACTTTGCTTCACTTACCATATTATAGTTTGTGGTTCCAATGTACCAGGATATTTAAGGAAACCAAAAACCATGAAGAAAGTTTTCTTTGCACCACATTTTGAATGTTTAAAATCATGAGTTTTATTCTCCCCTTTTCTCTTATTTTTTGAGGTTCACAGCATTTACAGGGTTCAGATCCATTGTGTTACCTTTAGCCAGGCAAACAAGAACAAATTCCCCCTTCTGGGCCTGCTAAGACAAACCAAAGGAAAAAGATAATATCACTCCCATCAGGACAAAGTGCTGCTACCAGAATAAGGGGCAGCAGCTGTTGTTGTGCCAGAGACTCAGGGTTGTCCACTTGCAAGAGGAAAAGAAGAGGGTAAAAGTACCGCAGGGCTACAGCGAGCTGTCAGGCAGACCAGAGAGCTTTATCTGAGTAGGGCGCAATGGAGAGAGTCCCTACAGTTTCCCTATTTGCAGATGAGGGCATGGGGACCAAATTATTTAAGGCCATCCAGTGGGTCAGTGGTAAGGCCAGGACTAGTTTTCTCACAGCCTCTGATCTGTACACATAGTTTTCTAGAACAACAAATTCTGCATACGGCACTCAAAGTTAAATGATAAGGCTCAAGACATCAAGAACAAAGAACAGTTCAGATTTGCTGCTCTAATGAGTTCTTGATTGACTTCTTTGCTAGTAATCACAAGAAAGGAATAAGAGGGGAAATGGGCAATCCAAAATCCCCCAAAAGTTTCAGATTCTTGCAAATATTTGGGTGGGAAAAAAATGTATAGGACAGTCTCGTGTTCACTGAACACAGAAGCAATAATTTCTCAAAGGCAGGGCAGTCTGCCAGGGACCTACGCAAGGTTTTAATGGATGAAGCTCTATGTTCAGCAGAAATTAACTGAATGTGAGATGTTTTAAATGAGACACTTCTGTCTGATTCCACATCAGAAGAACACACCTCTGTGCTCCCAGGATTGTCAGTCTTGAGTTGTTCCTGGAGTAAATTTCTCAAACCAGCCTTTTCTCATTAATAATTTCAAGAAAACAACTTAATCATACAGTTATAGTTCTTGGGTTCAGATTTCTGAAATTTCTGTGTCAAGGGGAATGGAATGGCCTTGAATTTAAAGCTCCTTTGTGACAAAGAAATGTTGCACCAGTGTATGTGCAATATTCACTAGCCACCTTCTAGACAACACCGACAAGCTTTCTCCAAATGCATATTATAGGAGACACAGAGCTTGCTCTCTTCCTAAGATGCTGTGTAGCCAAATATACCCCAGAAACGCAAACCTGAGAATCCTGTGAAGTGCCAATGTGAGCAGAGGCTGTGACACATTCCATATGACAGCCCTTGGACACTTCTGCCTATGCTCACCTGAAGAAACTGAGGTATCAGGAATTCTCATACTCACCTCAGCACAGCCCTTGCCTCTCCCCCACACTCAGTGCAAAGCACTTTCCCTGAATATCCTGGCCTAGATTTTGCCATCAAATATCTTAGTGCCAACTTACTTTTGATGAAACAGGGTCTGTTCTTTCATAAAAAGAGCTTTAAATAAATCTCCTATGTGAATACTCAGGGTACAACAAGCAGGAAAAATCGGATTTTCAGAAGCCCTTACTGTTGTTTTTCATTAAAATTAGAAGCAAATGCTCCCATTAAACTTGAGGAGAACACTGCAACCAGTGCTAAGCTATTTTAAAATATCCTGTCTGTATTGACTAAAATCTACAGTCTTACTCCAAACGAAAATCAGTTCCATGCAAGAGGCTTAAAGGGACTAGACTATGAAAAATCCATAAATTAACTCATAGGCTAATCATCTCTTCAAAGTCCTTCTTATTTGTTTCCTTGGAAATGTAAATGCAGCCAGAAGAAAAAGTCCTCAAGCTCATGAAAGTGCTCTTTCTATAACTACATGAAAAAGATCTGAGGATTTAAGCAAACGATGAGTGCTCAGTAATAACCTCTTCAAAGTGTGCCCTCTATACTAATGGCCTTGATTGTGATAGTCAGAGGAATAATAAAATTATACTGACTAAGATTTGTGCATTCAAGTGGTGCCTGATTGAAGCTAATTCTGTGCATGGAGGTCAAATTCAAGCCACTGTAAAATAATAACCAGGTAGTGCTGCAGTTGGTAGGAAACCCTGCCAATGTTTCTAAAATACATGGTTGATGCCTTTCATTTGGTTTTCAGAGATCTCTCTTTTTCCTGTTCAGATTATAAATGGAGAGGCTTTGGAGGAATGGAGCATTAGTCTGCCAGATTCAATCCAGCATAAACCCCTGCTTCCCCAAGGAGATACCTAATAACTGGTCAGAGGCCACTGTGAAACAAGTTGGTGGGAACATTTGGGGGAAATTTCTCAGAAGAGCATTGTCTCACAGGATTTTAAAAGGTCAGAGGATGATGGATTCTCTCATGATAGACACCACTGAGATAAATGCATTCTGGTTTAAATCTATATTTCCTGTCATATTTCCACATTTTACAGAATTTACACTATAACAGCTAATCTCAGGAACACTGGCACAGAAGCTTTCTGGTTTTGTTCAGATTATTCTACGTGACAAGCAGAAACTGAACCCATTTTTAAAAAAGCAACACACCTTCTGTTATTTTGCTAGCCAGTTATATTCTCAGGTTTTCTGGTTATTAAAGAACCTGGTGATTTTACTGAAATATGAGTTCTTTCCACTCAATCAGCAAAGGGCAATGTTTTAAATATATGTAGTTTTTAATATTTTCAGTCCTCTCTAGTGTAAAAAAACTGCAGTTCCTATTTCTCCATCCCACCATGACTGAGCTATTCCTCAAGCAGCCTTCTTCTATACAAGCATTTGTAAGTGGCTTCCTCCTAACAACCTTAACCAAAACCTGACCTGACAACTGGGCCACCCTACCACTCTACCCAACATTATATCAAGACATTCTGAAATTGCTTCTTCAGCAAATGTATCGTCTTACTTACCTCTTTTGTCAGACAAAAGAGAGCATGACTGCCCACTTAGATAGTCCTAACTACATCTTCCCAGAAAGTCTAGCAGCAGTGAAATGTCCAAGCTTCCCTCTGGCAACTGAGGCTCCCAAGCCTCCCGAGCATGAAAAGGACAAACCCCATACTGGAAAGCACAATGTCACTTGATCTGCAAAGGGTTATTTATTGCCCACATCACAGAAGAACTTTCACAGTGCATTCCCCAGAGAAACTCCCTCTTTAGGACTTCTGATGTCTTTGCTCAGCCAACTTGGAGGTCCTTGTGGATAATGAAACAAAACTACAGTGTAGATCCCACCCACAAGTGGCTCTAGAAGAGTAAAGATACCCTCCCTAGGCACCTTTGCCATCTCTCAAGAGGCTTTTAGGAATGTGGAGTTGCATGTACTTTTCTATTTGATGGGAAAACAATAACATGATATCTAATAGTCCTATGCATGCTTACAAAGAAAATAAGAAGTTTAATCTGTGCATCAGGAATTTCGTCCACCCTCTTATGCCAGTTCTTTCCACTAAAAGGGTTGGCTTGAGGAAGACTGGCCATTGCCAGAGCACTTGCACTCTTTCGTTGGCTTTGCTGAGTGCGTCCTGCCCAGATGAGCTCCTCCAGCCCTGGGATAGCAGCGTGCCAAGGGCTGCTCCGAGGATCATCCATCCCCCAGCCCCACCGCCGGGGCTTCCGCTGCGGCAGCACCAGTTCTGGGCTGCCACCGCGTGTCGGACCCCACTCCGCGCTCACACCCATCCCAGCAGTGCCCACACCCATCCCAGCAGTGCCCACCCCAAAACCGGGACGGTGCCTGAAACCTCAGCCTCCTCCAGTCAGGGCCCCAGCCACTGCTTGCGGAGGATTCTTCCTGGCATGACGGGCACCCTCCCCACCCTTCAGGGACCACACGCAGTAGCAGAGTGAAGAACATCCCACCCTGAGACAGCTTCTAACCCACTGACTGTGACAGTCATGTGGGAGATGTGGCTCAGACCTCCTCTGGCAGACAGATGGAGGTTGTATGTCCCACATTCTGGCTGTCTTAACCACAGGAATATCCAGGTGAAACTTTTAGAGGGAAGTTCTGATTTCATCTGTGTGTTCTGGGATGTCTTCTGACTCAGGTCCTAAGTGACAAATAGGAGCAGAAGGAATTGTGGATCATGGAGGGGTGTAGGCACTCCTCTACTCAAAGCAAAGCAGAAGCAGAAACAGAAACAAAGCAGACATGCCTAGAAGCAGAGATGTCAGGGACTGCCAGAACTTTGTTGGTAAAAGCCTGGTGCCTGCTAGCTTTATATACCTCCTAATTTGTAGTAGATTAGTTTGTTTAATGTCTGGGCTTGCTCCTCTCAAGGGCTGAGATTTCAATGCTGAAGTTGTTCTGTGAATTCATCTTGAGTATAATTAAAAGGCTGGTGTGCTAAGAGCACCATACCAACATCTGGGAGAGTCACGTTCCAGTCCCGGCTCCAAATAGTTGTTCGGTTTTTTTTAATGTGAAACAGAAGCCCACCATCCAGAGGCATTCATAAGGATTCCCAAAGTCCCAGCTGACATGGAGTTGCATGCATATCCCAGTGCTCCACCACCAGCCAAAAGCAGGTCTGAGCCCTGGCTTCCCACATGCCATAAGTACTTCCCAGCATTCTCGTCCTCTCAGACATGAGGGGTTTTTTTCATATGATCTTTTCTGAATCAGCCTGGACCATCACAGACAAACAGGTAGAAGTACACCTACCTTGCGAATCTCATTAATGAAAAAGCACACCTTGGCCTGCTTTCTCCACAGAGTAATCCAGAAATGCAGACATACATGTAATGAAGCAACAGAGACATTCCTGGAAGAAATGGTAGTCCTCAGATGCAAAAAATGAGATGTTTTGAGGGCTTAAGTTGACAAAAAGCCATTTAAATGACCCTTTCAAGCTTATCTCTCTGCTTCTAGATCACGAGGATCTTTGGTGTACTTCTACTTACAGTAGCTCAGCACCTTTCTACACTGCCTGTGTTGGTTTAGTAGAAGAAATACTGATACTATTGTCTCCATACATTACCCTTGCAAGGAAAGGAGCTGAGTACAAATGAGGTCATTAAAAACTGGTAAATAAGCTATTATATCCATTAAATGTGTGGGTATAAGTGCATGTAGTCAGGCAAGACAACTAGGTTCAAGGCATCATTATATTCTATACTTCAGACATAAATATAATGCTGGATCCTGCCTGGAAAAGGTAATAAGATGAAATGGAAAGTGGTTATTGGGTTAAGGGGTACTATCCCCCTAGCATATTACACAATTACCCTGTTTCCTGGGGCATTATAATTAACATCACAATCTTGCACACAGGTAAATACAGGAAGAATACTTTGTGTTGTACTCCCTGGGTGACTTAAAGGCATTTTTTCATAAGCATTAGATTTTGACCTGTGCTTCCTGTCAAAATCCAATGAATTTGGAGCAACAACACTGGGAGAAGTGGAGTGTTCAGAAATGCTCAACAGCATATTCAGAGCTCTTAAAGCACTTCTTTTTGTCATGATGGGTGGAGGAGAGGAGGGAGAAGTAGCAAAACTACATTGTCATAATCCCTTCTTGATTTTTCCTCGGCTCCTAGAGATGCAATCTAAAGAGAAGGGCAGACCAACAAGACAGTATGTGACATCTGGGTGAAAAGTTTCTTGCACTGTGGGATGGTAAGGAGCAGGCTAAGTTTTGAAAGCAGACTCTTTGACACAGGGTCTTGCATTTCGTTTGCTGTCACGCTGTTACCACACCACATCACACTGTGTGACATAACCAACAAACCCTGTTGTAACCTGCCTTAACATGTGTCATGGGACGGCAGCCTGCTGCTTGGTGCTTGTAAGGGTGCTTCAGGAAAAAGACAATCCTGCTACTTCCCTGCATTCTGAAGTGTACCAGAACAGAAGTCAAACATAAAGAGCTGCTGTCCTCCTGCCCATCCACAACCAGCTCCAAGCAGTCATCACTTGTCCCCCAGAACATTTCAGAAATTCCACAGTACATAGCAATATAATGCCGTTGAAATGGAGTAACGTCCCATGAAGAAAGAGGCTGCCTGTTGAAACCTACTATTTCATATTCAAGTAGGTGGTGGTATGATAGAGCACACCACAGCAGTCCTGGCAGTGCTCATCAGGGAGGACAAATGAACTTTTTAGCGCTGACTCAAGGCATTTAAATATCTTCCACAGACGTTTGGTCCACTAATCCTCTTCGCACCTTGCCTTCCTCACAGCAGTGCTATCAGCTGGGAAGTGAAATCAAGTAACTACTCAGAATCTGAGAACTTTACCCTTTCCTTTTTGCTACATTCCCCAGAAATTACCAGTTGCCTCACTTTGTGGATGTCCCCACAGATGACATTTAAACAAGCACTCCCCTGATTTATCTTGTCCCCAGGGGATTTCCAACCTATGTGGACTGTGTTTGTGGATAACGAAACACACTGTCATACCTCAAATTAAACACATTAAACTAAATTACTGTCTCTCATGCTGTTTCTCACTTTGTGAACTTCTAACCATGTATCATTGTCCATGACATCTTCAATACCACAGGCTCACCTTTAAATTCAGAGAAATAAATTTTGTCCCACAGCTCCATAAGCTTCTTTTTATATTCACCAAGCAGGTCTTTCACCTCTAGGTGCCAGCTCAGGCAAATGGTGAGATATTCCCTTGCACCTTAGCATAGGGGTGGATTTCATCCAGCAAGAAAATTTTGCTTCTTTGGTGAACAGAATTGAACTGCGAGCCATGTAGGCAAAGAGTCAAATTATTTCTCTTCTCAAAACACCCCCAAAATTTTTTTTGTCAACAAGAGGTATTGAGAAGAAAATATCACTCTGTGCAATGTGATGTACAGACCCCTCTGGTACTCTGGTAGCCATTTATCCCACTAAAGGCATCATAGTGCACAGGTAAGACCATCTTTAACATACTCATTGCAGAAAAACAGAATATTCACATCTTTAAATGTTTATAGTTTAGGGTGAAAAAATAGAGCGAACAAGATACAGGTCACATTCTCCCACCCAACCTGCATTGCAATGCACTGAGCTCCAACTTGCAGGGCTACATGTGTTCTCCAGTGTTTGTGGCTTTGTTCCTCTGTTTCCATGCTGAATTTCCTCAGCAGACCATACAGCATGACTGTGACAGGGCTGTTGGCAACCTGCCTGGGTCTCTGCCTCCAGCAGCACATAGGGGCCATGCAAAGCCAACAAATCCCTGAGTGCTTTCATCAGGTGCTGAGAGTCCTTCAGTGCATCAAGGCAGGCATTTCACTGTGTGCAGGAGCAGCCCAGGGTGACATCAGTGCAAGTGGCACGGGGAGGAGAGCAGTTCACCTTCTGTGCATGCAGCAATCGTTGAAGTGAGTGGCTGTGGGCACTGGGATTAGGAGCAGGGATGTGGAGCTGTCTCAGTGAGAGAAGCAGATTGGATTGCAGCATGGGTTACTGTTCATATACTTGCAGGGAGAAAGGACAGTGTTAATGTTTCCAGGGACAAATGGACATGACCATAGCCCCAGCTCTATAACCAGGCACCTTCAGGAGCCCCAGGATGCTGCAGCCATGGGCAGGCAATGAAGGAGAGGGGTGCTGCGGGCTGAGGCTTGGAGGGAGCACGGCTGATAGTGTTGCTGGGCCAAAGGCCTGACAGTGGTGGAGGGACTTTACAGACAACATTCTTCTCAGCTTTGAGGCTGTGATATGAGCCAGCCAGGGCCCTCATCAGATGCTGCAGTCACCACAGCCACAGACGTGAGGCAAGGCTGGGATGGTGGCTGGCACTTGGCCCACAGAGTTGACAGAGCCCTGTGCTGGTGGCACATGTGGGATGCTGACACAGCCACCGGGGCCAAGCAGCCATCTGCCCTCAGGAGCAGGACCGGGACCAACATCTGCGGAAAACAACATCTCTGTTGGCAGGAGGCCTGCCCTCCTTGCACTGCGATCTGGTCGGATCACCTCAGAGAAAATGGCTGAGTGCCTTGGCCAGCGCCCAGGTGGGACAACAAAGGGCGAGTGTGAGTGACTCAGGCCATGCCCGACACCTCTCCCTCCTCACCAGCGCCTGCCCCGTGCTGCGGCAGCGCCCACTCACCCAGCCATGGGCACCACTGGGCTTCACTCCACAGGGACCCCGTGCCAACACTTTTAAGGTTTTAATGCCAGTAAACTATCCCAGCTCCAGCATAAAACTCTCTCAGCTGTGACAGGACCTTCTCAGTGCCACAGACTCCCACTTACTCCAGAAGCACCAGGTTTCATCCAGCCCCTCTCAGCCTTACTTTACTCTCCAGACTTCCAATGAGTGGTTTTGGTGAACGAAATGGGAGCAGATTGCTTTTAATCACACTGCTACGTTTTGCTTTTCCACAGTTTCGTCCTTGTGTAGCTCCTGCTGCAAATCCCCAGTCCCTACAGGGTCCAGGATGCTGTAATCAGTATTAGGTAAGATAAGATAAAGGATAGCTAGCTAGCTAGCTAATTTATCAGGGATCCAAGAAGGAATGCACCCTGAATGTTGAGGCACATTACAGTTAAAGTCTATCGTTTCTCACATCTTCACCATCTTTAGTATTTTAGGGATTCATTAGAGCAACTATTGCATCAAACTTGTTCACTAGGCATTGGAGATGCTCATCTCTAAAATCACTGAAACAACACCCATGTTTTTCCATCCTATTTCTTAGCAGTCTTTATGTACCAATTGCCCAGCTGTCAGAGGCAGCAAGGCATAGAGGCAAGGATTGCAGAGAAGGTTTACAACCTTAGTTTTCAAGGACATTAAAAATCCTGGGGTTTCTTCAAAATTACAGAAATTAAAATGATTCAAGCAAATATGCAGATCATTGGAGGGGAGCAGTAGTCTCACAGCTGGAGAAATTTTATTGAATCATCATATCAGACACTACATCAATATATATATATCAATGCTCAGAGAGTCTCAGATTTCCAGTCCTCTAACCCACAAGCCCATGTTTTGTTCACGGCATGTCCACTGCTTTGGGACTAGTACAGTTACAGTTACATACTATAGTAAACATACATGTGCTCCTCTATTACATTATTGTTATCATATTTCTATCTCACACATCGATTTAAAATATTTTGTGTTCCCTGTGGCTACGCTTGTTCTTAAAAACAGGATATTTTACAACATTGCTGTACAGTATTTTTACAAATAGGAGCATTATTAGTAATAGAATATCCTACTTCAATTTACATTCAAGCATCTTTTGCTTTTGGCTGGGAAACCACACTTGCAGTGACTTCACAACCTCTTAAACTAACTACAGCTATACATCTTCTGTGGAAAGATAAAAACAATTTGTCGTGATTCATGAGTAACTCTCTCTGTTAATCCTAATAATAGGGTTAAGAGAAGCAATTTACAACCTACTTTAACTTTTAGATTTAAGGATCTTCAAAGTGTGTCCTTCTGCTGCTCTTCAGCACAAGGGCAAATGAATAGTGAAAGAGGAGCAGCACATTTGGCCATCCAAAGCCAGGAGTGCCAGATGAAAACAGGAAACCAATCCGGTCTAAGTGCAGCAGCAAACTGTAAATATGCATCTCACTGGAAACAGGTTCTCAATCTCCAGTGTTCTGAGCATCCACCCTTATGCTTCACAAATGCCTCGAGGAGGACAGCAAAGCCATAAAACCAACTCCAAGCAATCTCATCTTCCAAGCTATGGTCTGGCAGTCATATAAATGGCTCAAGAATGACATTCCTTCATCCCTTGCCACTGAGTCACTGATTCCCACATCTTAGCTGGGGAGTGAAGACACAGTCTGTTCTGACCCTATGTTTTATGGTTCCCTGACCCCATTTAATGCCTGCACAACCCTTATTGTAATAGAGAAGGGACCAAGCATAGCCTTTGCATGACAGTGAGTCTCTCATCCGCCCCTGTACCTGTGTGTCCCAGCTAATGTCATTTCTGCTTCCCAGTCCCCATCATTTACTAGCCTCATGCCTGCTTCTTGCTGCATGAGCGAGACTCCCTGGCTGGAGTCCGTCTCCGTAATGCACTGCAGTCATCAAATTGCCGTGATGCATCCTGTCAGTGCAGACAGCACGGAGACTACAGCACAGTAAGTAAGGGTAATGTAATGCGGCCACGGGGCCAAGAGGAGCAAGAGGAGCCGAGACGGGAAGCACAGGAAGCCTTCTCCATGAGGCATTAGAGATACTCATGCAGCCGCACTGATTAATGCTGCCTCTCCCAAAAGGAAACATGCCGTCTCAAGGTCAGCGCGAATGAAGAAGCACACCAGGCTAAAACTCCCAGCTTGCTCACACTGAAAGGAGGAAAAAAGGAGTGCAAAGCAGAGGAAAGCAAGTGGTAGTAGCAATAAAGATTATAGAGGAACTTAATAGGGATCACTGCCTGTCATATAGTAAAGAGGGTAGCTTTTTCTCTCCCTTTTCCTCTTTTAATTCTTTCTAAAGAAACAGCCTAGGCTGATGATTCTGCAGATGGGCACTGAACAATGAGCCACTCTCAGTTCAGGGAGAAGTTCCCATTACAGTTGCCAAGGCATGGAGATGGAAGGAAGTTCAAAAGCCTCCACAGGAAAATTGGACAAACAGTACGTGGAATACAGAAGTTGCCTCAAATAGGGACCTCTAAGGATTATAACCGACCTTGAAGGCAAGTGGAAGACACTGAAATAATGCACAAATGAGGAAGGAAAGGAGCAATACAGCACGTGGGGATTTGAACATGTTTTTTGCCTCTAGACTCCTGGCAATTTTTAATGGTCTATGGGGGTGAGGTTTTTGCAGGAAGTCCAAGGAAGCTATAGGAATTGGTAATTGCTTGCAGGAGATTTGCTTCAATGAATGCTGCGGTTTTGTTACACCTCTGTAGAATCAGGCTTCATCATGTTTGTGAGCGACACCAGCTCACAGCACTGTCTAAAGGCAGTGGTTATTCTTAGCATCCATGCACCATGGATGTACAAGATTTAACCACTCAGGCCCAGCCTTTGGGAAGAAACAGCCTGTGTTTAGCTGTGTACATTTGCAATGATTCATGAGATTGTCTGCAATCGCTGTAAAAATAGTACTTACGCAACTCAGGAGCTACTACTGAAATCCTGACATTATTGGGTCTTCCCCTCTTAGTCACACTCATTTCAATTAATTTCCATGCTGCCAAGAGAACTTCATGCAGAAAAGGCATAAACCTGAAAGAGGAACTGGGGGAGTTAGGAAATGCAGCAAAAGGGGATGATCATTTCTTTGCAATTGTGATGAGGAAAGATTGCAGCTGTTATTCCCCTGTAGAAGTGAAATGTGCAAACTCAACGAAAAAAGGGAGATAAATCTGTAGAGACTTTTTCTTCTTTTTTTTTCCTTTTTTTTTCCTTTTTTTTTTCTTTTTTGTTTTTGCCAAGCTGATGTTTTTCTTTACTTTTAAACTGAGCAGCTAAGGCAAGGCTAGAAGGTACAAAGGAACCTATGTTTTTCCACCCATTTTTTTCCACTCAGCACCTACTAGTGCTGTCAAATCCCTTCTCCAATTCCACCCGGGCCCAGCACTGCACTTTTTGTTGCATTCACAAGCTGGAGTGTGTCACCTCAGCATACCCTAGTGTGGATCACTTGAAGGATGACTCAGAGCATACATAAGCACGTTAGGTTTAGCCCAGTCACACATAAGGAACCTGCCAGACCTCATCCACTGAGCCATGGTTCACACCTGGGGCCCTTGTCCCCCACACCTTGGGGATTTTCCCAGCCCAGACCTTACGTGTCCACCACAAAAGCACAAACAGACAGAGAAAAGTGAAGGGCTCCTTTTAGTGTTCACAGCTACCCTTAAAAATCTTTCAAAGTAGAACCTGTAGGGCCAGATGATGAGCCCCTTTCCCATATTGGCAAAATAACTACAGCTGCTGATAGATCCTTTTAACCCATGGGTATTTGGTGCAGGAGCAGCTCTGTACTGGGAGGAGCACACAGGGTAGCCCACAGGCCCAGGCCATCAGGACAGGGACACCTTTGGCACAAGAACTGTGTGAATTCCTGTTCACTCCCGTATTAACTCAAGCCTGTGCTGTTATATATGCACAGAATTACGCTGGTGTGAAAGTTCACCCTCAACACTGCAGATTGGACTGGATTTATTCCTGGTTTCTTTTACAAGATATCTGAAATCCAGCTGAAAATTGTAGAGCTCTGTGCATTTGGCCCACTGGAAAACAAGGCTTTGGACTGCACTCTCTCAAAATGCCCATTGGCTGGCTCTGGGGTAGAATATAATTTGTGTGTGAAGGAGGCCTAGGTCAAGGCCCTCAGAAGGTTCTTGCCATAAAATTTGTCATGGACAGTGAAGGAAACCCAAACTGCTTTATAGAAATCAAATCTGAGGGGGTACTGTTCAACTTCACGATCACAGCAAGGCAGGTGTGCAAAATGGAATTGAAAAAGATGTACCTGGGCCAACTCATACAATAAAATGTGGTGCATAAGCCAAATTTGGGTGTCTTATCACAGTGGGTGACAATAATCTAATGACTGCTTGAGTGTCACTGCAGTGCTACTGAGGCTTCCAGATCATTTCTTCATTTTCTCACTCTGTGATTCTTCCTAATTCTTCATCTTGGCATGGAAATGAGATTTCAGAACTCAAGGTGCCCAACACAAATAAAAGCAGTGTTGGCTTCCTAATAGGTTAAATAAAACTTATACCTCACTGAGCCAAAAGTTTACTCTTCAGGGCTACATGGTAGAGGATGCAAAGAGACGTGGAGTTTTTAGGAAAACAAGAACACAGCAATCTAGCACATATACACAAGGCACTGGACGATCCTTTAGCTGTAACCTGAGGTCTCCAACCTGTTAGACCTGCAGGTGTTATGAGCATTTAAACAGAGATACACAGTCAGGACAGAGCTCTGAGTTGAAATGCAAACACTGAAAGATTCTTAGGGCCACATCAGGCTGGCTACCTTTTACATGAGCAGTGTTTCAAAACAATTTACAAGATTAGATCACAGCCTCCCAGAATGCTTGATCAGACAGCAGTGTAAAAAGCATAGCCCATGGATCTCAGGAACCTGCTGAAACAATGAGCAACAGCAGAGAGCATTCAGGTGTGAAAGAGGTAGGTAGGACATGGGGGAAAAAAGCTCTCCTCTAGTGTTTCCTGTCCTTTCTAGCAATGTGATTCTAGTTAAGGACACTGGTGTAATTTAGCTCCAAAATGCATATTTCCAAAATGCATATTTCCAAAATGCCCTCCACAGAGACAAGAGATGTAGCAGGTCAATGTTCTTGTTACTCATCTCTTTCCTGATAGTGAGACAGAGAAATGTCCTTCAGGGAGACGTCCCCTGTACCCATTCAATCTGGTCTCTAATGCAAACAGAAGTGGTGATTTGCATATAGACAGCTTTCTGCTGGAAAACTGCCCTTTATTCCAGAGCAGGGAGCAGCCTTCCAGTGGTAATTAATGGTGCCTGTTATGCAGTCAGCCAGCACTCAATGCAGTGGTGCCATACACACCATTCAGATGTGGCACAACCATTCAGAGGTCATGTTTTTCTGTGCCACAACCGGACTTATGCAAGCAAGGCCCCTCATTAAAAAAAAAAGTCTCAGGATTGCAGAAGAAAAAGAGAAGACCATGAAGAAGAACAGGAAGGATGACAGGGAACGATACAGATTAAGAAACATCTGGACAGTTTACTGTGAATATATTCCCACACGTGAGATAAAGTAACGAAAAGGATAAATCTCATTTGTGCTCCACCTGATTCTCAGTGAAACAGCCTGACTGAGCTCTCTCTTGTCAGGACTACAATCATTGACATCTAGTTCATGGCAACCAAAAAGCCAAAAGTATCCAGAAATAATCAAAACCTGAAGTAGCAGAGGAAAGTACAAGACACTGGATTTTTTTCTGCACATAGGAAAGCTTAGGTAAGGAGCAGACATTCACTGAAGCATCCATTGCCCCACATGTAGGGACTCATCTGAATGCCAAGTACTTCCTTTCCAGTCTGCTCCCAAGAAGCGTTCCCACTAATTCAACACTCAGAAGCAAGCATGGAGTTTCCATGTGGTTTGGATCCTCGTTGCATGAGCTTCTTGTTTCAAAACTCATTGTCAGAAAGCTTTCTCCTGAAATCCATCTTCATATACCCTTTCTCTAACTGTCTGCCATCCTCCCATGTTGCATATTTTCCTTTGGTCATAGGAACCAAAAAACTGTGTTTGCCCACCAACCATATTAACTTTCCTTTAAAGCTGCAGTTATCACTCTCACCAAGCAACACAGGCATGAGGAACTCAGGGCAGTGGGAAAGAGAGCTGAGGTGTTCATGGCACAGCAGTGAGCAGTACCACTGGGAACCACACAGCACTGGAGAGCCCTAATGAAATACGTTGGCACCAGTATAAACCATTGTCTCTCTGATTACAAAATGGCTGTGTTGAAATGACTGCCAGGCCCTGCTAAAACACCAAGCTCTTATATACCACTTGTCAGCCATCATTTTCAAAGCGCTTTCAGAGGGTGGGAAATTATTTATGCAAGGTCACTGAATAGAAGCAAAATTAAACCCCTCTGTGTCTGAGTCATCTGCCAGCATCCTAACCACTGAGATACTCCAGGAAACCCTGGCTTCTTTGTCGTGTTAGCCATCTACAGCACAGGATATAGCAACAGCTACAGCTACAGCTATACAGCTGGGATTTCCCCAGAGTTATCAAGACAGCTTTAGTGGTGCAGCTCTGAAGCACTACATGTGAGAAACAGGTCTTCTTTTCATATGCAGCAAAGCAATGCAAATCACAGTGTATTTTTTCTCTGAAATCTATGGGGCAGAGGTGCTCAGGAAGGCCATGCTAATAATCATTTACGTTTAAAGTCGTCAAAGCAGGAAACTAATAATTTGTGAGGTAGAAGACAAACTGCAGACTCTACAGTTCCATGTGGTTAATGATCTTTCTATGACCTTTCAGTTTTGCATCTCATCTTTTATTTAAACTATTTATTGAGAGCCATAGGGTTTTATATGAATCAAACATCTGTATCCCTGTTCTTAAAGCACTTCAAGATTAAAGGGAGATGTTTTGGTAAGAAAGTCAGAGGAAGAGACACAGTGTTTGTCTTTAAGCAGTTTTACAGAGCTAAGCAGGGATTCTGCACAGTAAGGCACAAATGAAGCTGGGAAATAAGGTTGCAGTTTTGGGCTTGTCAAGTAATGTCAAGTTAGCCATTTCATCACTCAGCTTTTGGTACTTTGCTAGGCTGGGGAAATGGTTATCTCAGCTCCCTGTACCGTGAATGGAAAGAGGTAACAATGCCAAATTACAGTCTAAACTCAGAGGCAGAGCTACAGAGAACTTTGGGCAACATCTCTATCAACTATACGAAAACTCACTCCTAAAGTTGGGTGGCCTGGCTTCACTCCTTTGTCCAAGGTCACCCCTCTTGAGCACCTCCATTTGTTTGACAGAAGAATTAGGAACCATAAAATAGTTCTCAAGATACCAAAAGGTATTTTCTTAGAGGAATAGACTGAAGGACTGAATTGGACAGGATTAAAAAAAAAATAATAAACTAAACTTTCAATCAATACACACAGTATTCAGAAGCAGGGAGCTCTGGAAAGCTCACTTTAATCTGCAGGGTATTTGCACATCACGTCGCTTAGCAGGAGCCAGAAACTCCGGCTGAGGACATCACTTTGAATATCTCCTTGGGAAGCAGCTTCACCCAGCATCCTAACATGCTCACTCCCACTGCACAGCCTCCACTGAAGTGCTGTGTGTCACTCCCTCAGTTTGCTGGAGCCGTAAAATCATCCCATTCAGTCTTCTGGGAACTGTTTTGCCATTTAAAAATGTAAATAATAGTAGCTAAAAAACTAACCCATAAAAAGCTTTGAAGTTTGCTTACAAACAAAATGCCTTCATAAATTCTCCCAATCATGTTTGTGCTAAAATATTGACTTTTCAGGGAGGTAAATATTTCTCCATTCTTATTGCATAGAAGCTCATTCCTGCTGTTTATTCACATGCCAAGGCCAGTTAGTACTGCTGCAGAGCACATCATCCCAGGCTAGAAGCTTCAGTACAGTTCCCAGCTTGTTCCCCCAGAAGTTAGCCAGTGGCAATACTTTCATTAACTTTGGGGAGAGGCAGGTTTTATTTGCCTGTCTGTAGTGCTTCTCTGTGCCTTACAGTGTGCTTGAAACACTGTTGTGCTCTTTAGCAAGACTTTTTTTGCAAGCAGAACGGTGATCTCTCTTGTGTCCTGTTGTCAGACTGTGGTGCCTTGCACAAGCCATTCTACAAAGTTCCAATCATTTGTTTTTTCCAGGGTAACAATCAATTGTGGAGGATATTTGCAGCTGAGTCACTTCTAGCAAGGGCAAAAGGTAACGCCTGTTTGTGCAAGTGTAAGCCATATCCTTTCTTGGGACTGTGCCATTTAACTATGGAGGGTGATAATCTTGCCCATCCTCCTCTCCCTTATACCTTGTTCAGGTTTTGTTTCATGTCTTGTTTGCAGCGCAAGGGAATTCTGACTTCTTTTTTTATTTTTATTCCTGTGCCTATATCTCAGAGTAACCATCTCAAATACTGGACAAGTTTATATAAAGTACAGCTATCAATGCAGAGGAGTAACCTCTCCTATCGGCCCTAGCAGAAAAGATTTCCCCAGAAACAGAAAAATAAACCAACCTATTGTATTTCCCTGACAAGGTCACTTCCATATCCTCCAACTCACCTCACTCATTTCCAGCCTCCCAACCATCCTCCCTCTCTGCTAAGCCAGGAAAAGAAAGGCCACCAACAACACTGAACTCGGGCCATTCCCAGGCATGGAGAAGATGGACCAAAACCAGCCTTCTCAATCCAGGGCTCAGCCAGAAGATTGTTAGAGCCTGAGGTCACAACCTTTTTGCAAGAATCAGGAAAAGCTCCCACAGCTGACGAGCTTTTGCATCAGGCTGAGGCAGGGAGGGAAGAGAGCTACAAATCCACATAACTGCTGACCTCATGATGGGAGACACGTGCCTACTGTGTGCAGGCTTGGCAGAGTGGAGGCAGAGGTAGATCTTCCTCAGCCAAACAAACCCTTCCTCTTCCATCTCCTGCCCTCAACACTTCTGTAGCTGAAAGGAGGGGGTCGAACAGCCCAAAGAAACAACAGGACTTAAGTAAAGATATATTGTAAGTCAGTAGAGGAGGTATGACTTGAATCAGCCTTCTGGATATCCGTGTTCTATGCACAGAAAGGTTTTCTTGTCATGTTTTTTTCTTTTTCTTTTTCTTTTTCTTTTTACCTTCTTTTTGTCTGCTTTCCCTTATTCATGTCCTTTGCAATCCCCATCCTCACCGTTTAACCAGACATGTTACCTCCCCTCACAACCCCAGCAGGAATTTCTAATGATTCTCTTTGCCAAGCTGAGATGGCAGATTTTGGGAAAGGTGAGTCAGCTTGGCTATAGAAGACTGAATTAAAAAGTTTAACGCAACATCTGCCCAACTCTGCCGTCTTTCCTGCCAGATAGAAAAATTAATTCAGAGATAACTCCTGTGCGGATGCAGTGGCAGATGTGTGGGGTGGACAGATGGGCTGAAAATAAGGAGATAGATATCCTAATTCTCTATTTTTTTCAGACCACAGTCAGGAAATTATTCTGACTGCTGAATTTTCCCACATTGCAATGTTCCCCTTCCCCACACACTGGCACACCTTTACATAGCGTCAGAATTCATGCTTGCAAACAAGGAAAGTCTGATCTGGGATATGAAGGTCGGGGCAGTCTTTATAGTGAACATGAAATGGTGGAGTACTGGATCACAACTGGACTTTGGGGTTTCTGCAGTTATATCAGCAGCAAAAGTAAGACTAGGGAAAACATACATCTGGTGCTGAATGAGGCAGGAGGCCTGATGAAGAGGGCATGGAAGATGCCAAGGTACTTGATGCCCATTTCACCTCACTTTTTACTGGTAAGACCTGCCATCAGGAATTGCAGGGCCCTAATATTACAGGGAAAGTCTGGACTGTGAAAGACTTATAATTGATGGGTGAGGACCAAATTAGGGAATTTAAAGCAAACATGCACAAGTCCATGGAACCTGATTCCCAAGTGCTGAGGGTGCTGACCAAAGTCATTGTGAGGTCACTTTCAGTTATCTTTGAAAGGTCAGGGCAAACTGGCATGTTCCTCTGGGCTAGAAAAAAGTAAATGTCACTACAATCTTCAACAAGAGCAAGGAGGAAGAGCTGGGGAATTACAAGTCTCACTTCTGTCACTGGGGTGGTGATAGAACAAATAATCCTGGAAACCATTGCCAAACATACGAAGAACAAGAAGATGACTAGATGTAGACTGCATGGATTTATGAAGGGGAAATTGTGCTTAAGCCAAATAGACTTCTGGGATGAGATACCTGGCTTGGTGGATGAAGGGACAGTAATGGATGTTGTTTCTTCACTTTGGCAAGACTCTCGATACAGTCTCCTATGAAGTCCTCACAGATGAACTAATGAAGTACAGATCAAATAACTGGCTAGTGACATAGACTGACAATTTTCTAAATTGCCAGATTTAATAAGTTGTAATCACTGTCACAAGCCCAGCTGGAGGCCAATCACTAGTGGTATACCCCAGGGGTTGATACAGCAGCCAAAACTCCAAGACACTCACTGATGACCTGGATGATGAAGCATCATCAGGAGTTGATCCTACCCCTCTGCTCAACTCTGGTGGGACACACTTGGAGTGTTGTGTCCAGTGCTGGGTGCACACTGAAGTGAATCCAGAGAAGGGTCGTTAAGGGATTGGAGCATGTGCTGTATGAGAAGAGGCTGAGAGAACTGGGACTGTTCAGCCTGGAAAAGAGAAGGCTCAGAAGCATCTTATCGATATGAATGAATTCCTGACGGGGGGTTGTTAAGAAGATGGAGCCAAACTCTTCTCAGTGGCATCCAAGGACAGCACAAGAGGCAATGCAGTAAATTGCAATAATTGAAAATAAAAAAGTGTGGTCAAACACTGGAGAAAGTTGTGCAGAGGCATTGTGGTCTAAATATCTGGAGATTTTCAAAACCTGACTGGACATGGCTCTGAGCTACTATTTCTAGTTGTCCCCACCTTGAGCAGAGTTTTGGGCTAAGCCATCTCTAGAGGCTCATTCCAGCCTCAGCCATGATGTGATACTGTGATACTGGATTACCTAAGATATGCTGTCCCATACACCCCAAGTAGACCAAAGCAGAAGGATCTCTAAAAATGATCCTTCTTGTTTCAAAACAAGGCCCTCTAAAAGCAATAAATGGTACCTGTGTAATTCCTGTCCTGTTTTTCTAGCTTGTCCTTCAAGCTCTGCTATTGATTCTAGTGTTTCATTATCTTTATTCATTAGGTTGCTTGGGTTTTTTCCCAATGAGCAACCTGAATCTTTTCTAATGAATTTTAAGCCACTCTTATAGTCACTACACATGTAAGAAAGACTAAGTACTCTCTGTATTTGGGGAATGCTGTTGTGCTCCCTTTCAGCCTTCTCTAAGTTGAGTACAATTTTTTCAGTCTCAGCATTGCAACAGAACTCTTTCCAGATCTCTGATCATTCCTATTTCCCTCTTCTGGCCTCTCCCCATCTGACCCAAATCTTTACTGGAGCGCCCCAGACTCAACAGAATACTGAAGCCAAGGTCTCACCAATGATAAGTGGAGCAGAAGGATGACTTCATCTGTCTCGCAAGCTGCATTCCTCTTACCAGAACCCAATACAATGTCTGCCTTTTTTGCAATCCCATGACACTGCTGATTCATGTTCAGCATGTGATCTACTATAACCCTAGAGTCTTCTCTAAAGAGAACTGCCAGCTAAACAATTGTTCCCTGTCCCAAATTGGTCTAGTTGCTCTATTTCTGCTCAGATGTAGCATTTTGCACCTGCACCACTGAGCTCTTCCTTTTTCAGCCTATTTCTGCAACTTGTTACAAACATTTTCAATTCTGAACTTGGTTTCTAACATACACTCAGCTTTGCCATCACTCAGCTAGTTACAGAAGAGGGTGAACCAGCACAGGCCCTTGCAGAACCCCACCAGCTACAGTTTTCTATATAGATGGTGATTAATTTATAATTCAACTAATAGTGTACTGCACAAACACAAGCCCACAGTCTCTATTACATAGTGACTTATTCTAGAGAGCATCTGTCTGCCGTGTCAGACTGTATCAAGACAAAATTCAAGATGGAAGACCCTTCTCTTCTCCCCATTCCCTAAACCTCTTGCCCTATTGTAAAAGGAAAGATTTGCTTTACATGACTTGCTTTCGACAAATCCATGTTGACTGCTGCCCATCTTAGGCTTACAAACAATTTGTTTGATACTTTTTCCAGAGTTTTCTAGGGTCTGGAAAATGGACATCAGTCCACCTCTTCCTTCTCTTTTCCTCTGTTCCCCATTTTAAATGAATAATCAGTCAATATTGCCCAAGAACACCTACTTTATGGAAGAGTCCAGAGAAAAAGTATTCAGGAATTTGTGTCAGAGCTTCAAGCTGGAACCTCAGGACTGGCCAGGTCTGTGAGACTTTTATTCCAGCTCCACGTCTCTGATCCATAAGTTGGCTCTCCTGTCTGGCATAAGACAGAGGACATTGACCTACTTATGCATGGGTAAACTTGAATAGGACTTTCAAAATTCCCAACTCTAAATGTCAGTGCTTGAAGAATAATGCCGGACTAGCAGAAACTGATAGTTCCTGTGTCCAAACCTGGAAAGACCAAGAATTTTAGTATGCAGGTATCTTAGACATAGTACTAGAAAGAAATTGCTTTCAAAATAATATATCTGTGTTCTGGCATTTTATTATGAATCTTTTCCTTATTACTGCTCTGCTTTATGGCTTTCTTGAGATAATCTGGTACATTTTATCATAGGTCTCATTTATCAGATATAGTCTTAAAACTAAATGATGCATGATCTTGCAGAATATGTGCGCTTCCAGGCCAGGCTGCCTTAAGCAGTCAAACCAAATCAAGCGGCTCCAGGCTCTGCACTGGATCTATTCAGTTACAGAAAAAGGGCAAAATCTACCACTAAACTTTTCCCCTCTGTCACCTTTCCCTTGACTGGCAGGTTTTCCCTCTGGTTTTATACTTGCTGGCTCTCTGTCAGGTTTTGTTTTCGAGCAGCGCAACTGTCACTGTCCCTGTTTCCCCAGAGATAACATTTCTGTACGTCAATGTTCACTATCTATCCATGTCACATTTAGCTTTAATCCTTCCTTAGATTTTTGTTCCAGGCCTTTGCAGTCAGTACCTGTTGCAATGGGGGGTCTTGCAAGCTTAGTTAGGCAACCTGATGATTGTGTTTGATGAAAGTATCTTGAGTAAACAGCTCGTTATGTACATGGCCACTTGCTCAAGAGGTTGAACAGTTGCATTACTCATTTACACATGGGATGTTTTGAAAATAAAACCCAAAACACTGCCTTCTTATCAGATAGTGTTTAACTCATTCATGTTTGCAAAGGATGATTCTGAAATTCTCTTTCTATAGTTTTTTCCTTTTATGATTGTTTATAAAAGTTGACCAAGTTTATGGCTACACCAGGGAGGTAGCTGTAATTAATCAAAGCACAATTGAGGTACTAACATCCCACCTATCTGAAATCTCCCTCTAGTTTCAATTGAACAAGGCTTTCCTTTCCACTTCCTAGCCTAAATTGTTGCTCTGGAATGTTAAATATTTGCCATAGATCACTCCAAAGTTGGCAGTACTTCAGCAGGAGATAAAGTGACCTCTGGGAACTACTTGCAATATTTTCAAGAGGTTCTGAAATCCTACAAGGAGGCAAAAAAAAAAGGATCTTTACACAGAATAAGATTTTCATGAGTAATTAATAAGCATTATATTCATTTTGCAAACAGATAAACTGAATCAGAAAACCCACCAACTTACCTGCATACCTAAACTAGAGCCAACTGGAACTGAAGACCACTTTCAAAAATTTGATACTAACACCATGATGCCCAGTTAAAGGACTCAAAACCCCAACTGGTGAGTCTGCAATTACAAGTGAGGTTATGACTCTGACAGAAACTCACTGCAGTCCAGGATATATCCTGGTCCTGGGGTTGTGCTGAATGACCAGCACAGCAGGAAAGAGTTTGAGGAATGTAGTCCCCAAGTAACCATGCTGATCAAGAGAGAACATGCTCAAATGAATCAAGTTGTATTTGAAATCTTTCTTGTTATTAATCTGACATGAATTAAAGGGCAGTAGGGAATGTAATAAGCTGAAAAATATGAAAAAGGCATATTTTGCTAATAGACAAAAAATTCCTATTATGATAGTCAGTTGGAAAAATATAAGGTTTTTTTATAGTGCTAATTAGCACTATTCAAATAATCAGTTTAAATCACCTGCTGCTATGTTTTTAGTGCTGTGGACCAGAGATCAATAGCCCCAGTCCCAGTCATCCATTTTTAACCATTCCTGTTCTTTTTCCCTCCTGGACTCCCAAGGATTCCACTTTCTAGCTTAGCAATTTTCTCTGAAAAAAAGTTGAGTAGCCAGTCTTCTTTACTCTCACATCCATCTGGCCAGCCACAATAAGCCACAACTTTCAGATACTCCAATAAATATAAAACAAACAAACAAAAAAAATCCAACCCAAACCACCATGGAAATAGCAAATTCAACTACTCCTATTGAATTCTGCCAGCTTTAAACAGACCCCTGGAGCCAGGTTTTAAGTGTTGGCTGTGCACAATTACTGCTGCTTTTTTTTTTTTTTAAAGGTACATATTGGGTGCTGAGCACCCACCCTCTTGTAAAGACCTGGCATATGCAATTATTCCAAGCAACAATTGCATAATCCTAATTATCTGTTTACACACAAATAAGTGGTCACCACTAAAGGCCATGTCTATACTGGTAAAATAAATGTTCTTGGGACCATTTCTGGCCCTGAGGACAACTGGCAGGTCTGTATTGTTAAATCCCCTTATCCATCAAGACAGAGTAGCCATATCCAACCTGTTCAAGGAGAGCTGAATAGCCTGTATAGACTCCCAATTCTTTGGAATTGTTTGGAAGCCTGCTGGTTAACACCATCCAGCATTGCACAATGGAACATTTTAACTATTCAATACCATGGATGATTGTGTATCAGAGCCCAGGAATGTGTGCTGCTTAATATACTAATATGGACATAGCCTGAGAGTCAACTATGACCTGAAAATTTCATGTTAGATGACAATTGTTTTTTTATTCAGAACAAAAATAAATGTCCCACTGTAAAACCAGTGAAGACTGCCTATGCCTCTCTATGGACTTCATTCAATTTTGGCTTGGCTGCTAGAAAATATACATATTTATAGTGCATATTGTTAGTATTGATGTTGCAGATTTGCCAAGGAATACCAGTCAGGGACAATGACCCTTGCACAAGCTGCAAATGCAAAACAAGAAGTGTCTACTTCAAAGGTTGCAAATTCAGGATATATATCAACATATATGGGATTGACTACACTGGCTGATGCAGATGCTGATGGAGATGGATAGGAGCTCTCATTGCCCCTGCTAATCCCAGGGCTGGACATGTGGGAAGCAGGGTGTTGAAAGATTCATTTGAGCTGGCCTGGAGCCAGCTCAAGTCCAGATGTAGTCTAGACAAATCAGGCTGTAGCTGCCAAGAGCCGGGGCTTGGGAGCTCGTAGGCAGTGCTGTGTAAATACAGCCTGGAGCTAGAGAGACCCTGGCTGTGCCCTGTGGCTGTGCCAGCTGGGTCTCAGCTACCTCGGGCAGCCCCACGCTGAACCCTGTGTCATGGCACAGATGTGCTCCTGCCCTGCATTGATCTCCTGCTGCAGCTCCCGGCCACTGTGGGCTGGACATGTCCACGCTAGAGCAACTGGGTCAGTGTGTGAGCACCTGCCTTCAGCCAGAGCTGGGTGCAGGCTGCCAGACTCACCCATGGAGCTCCCCCGGCTATTTCTGTGCCGCGGGCAGCACCACAGGACTGCCCAGGGCATGAAGACTTGTGTCACTGGTGGAGAGAGCCTGTGGCTAATGCATGTGGCTGAGGTAGAAAGTGACAAGTTTGCAAGTGCACAAACCTAAATTAATCTTAATGTATGGGCATAAATGAGGTTGATTTGTGCCTGACCTATGCATGAATGAGAATTATGTTTTGCCACAGGTATTAGTTTTAATATTGCAAATTATATATTTTACAAAAGAAAAAAAGGGAAGGTATTTGCTTTTTGTCATGCCCTTTGAAAACTATTGATTTTTTTTCTCTCTATGATAAGCAAAAAAAAGCAGCAGCAAGCAATCTGTAAAAATGACACAACTTGGTAGTAGCAGTAATAGAGTTTTCTGCATTCGGCATCACAGCCTTGGCTGCTGCTGGCCTACTCACAGCCTCCCAAGGCACCGATTACATTCTCCACATCAACTCATGGATTTCATTGAGCTACTGCCTCTGAGAAACTCCTAATCTTGTGGCTCAGCTGTGAAGCCCACATCCATATGAGCCCCATCCTATGGCTGCAATGTTGGGAGCTGCGTTGGCTCCAGGGTCTTGTTGGCCTCCCCAAGAGCCTTGGCTTCCCACTGCTTCTTCACTAGAAAGAGCCTTTTAATCTTAACTCCTCAGATGAGTTCAGAATTGGGCATTTTGATAAAGCTCCTCTACTGCTGAGGAGCTTTAGGGAAGTCTCAGCCCAGGTAAGGGCTGCCAGCTTAGCCCTGCTTTGCATGGCTGCATTTTGTGTTCAGGGTTTTGTGGCACTGCTGCAGCTGCTGAGTTCCTGTGCTCAGTAACACTATGTAATGAATCCAGACTTGCAGCACCTCTGAAGGACAGCTTTAGAGTTGATTCCTTATTCCCTCTAATTCTAGTGCTTCTGAAGGAGCTCAGAGTAATTAGTATTATTTACAAATATGGCAGGAGATGTCTTAGCATGCAGCACACTGGAGTGTCTGTGTACCAGATGGAGACGGAGAAATGCCACTGCTCCAGGACTCTCCCATCAATCTGGTGCTCTTGAAATTTGTGTAAAACTCTGTCTAGAGGAAAAATATTAGAGTCAGGACCCCCACCCTCTCTCACAGTGAATGATCTCAATCAGGAGCCAGTACTGAGGCATACATGTTTAAATTCAGTTTCAGGTTTAGTATCGTGCCAGGGACTGTGGTGTACTACTTCCAGGAAAGGGTGATTCCCACTCAAACAGGTACCTGAGAGGAGGGAGGAAAATTGGCCATCCAAATGTGAAGGACACTATGTGAGTGTTCATCAGACAGGGACAGAGATGAGCCCCAACGAGGTAAAGAGGGGCTTTATTCAACCAAGATCTATCAGCCCAATCCCTGAAAAAAGCTATCAAGTAATTTCTGGGAAAATGGGTAAATACTGACACATTCTTCTAGTGGATGTCCAGGGGCAGGGAGGCTTTGAAACTGTCTGGATCTACTGGGATGGATGTCTCAGGGATCTAGGAGCCTGAGAAGAATGGCAGCCCCTCCTCCTCCTCCACATCAGAAGCAGCAGCACATGGTCATGATGTCCAGGACAAATTCTAGCTTCATCTTAATGCAAGCAAGGAGGGTCTCCATCTCCACCCTTTAGAAATGAGTCCTGGCTATTTATTCCCGCTGTACATCTGTGCTTTTTTTTCTGCATCTCCTGCCACATCGGCTGGGGCTCCAGTTAGGGGTGATTTTGAGATAACTGGGAACAATGAGGCTTTCCTCACCCAAGGGTGTGGTGAGTGAACAAAGAGGGTATTGAGACACCTCAGCAAGTGCCCTGGTCCCCCGCACGATGCCAGCCAAGCCTCCTTACCCAGTTACCCCGCCTCCACAGGGGTGTCTCCGATGTCCAGGGCCAGAGACTCACAATGCTGCGGCTGCACTCCAGCCCCAGCGGCCCCGGGGCTCTCCCAGCCCTTCCACATCTCCTCGGGCTATACCGTGCTCACGGTGAGCGCCAGGGCCTCCAGAAAAGCTGACCATTGCCACTGCGGGAGATGTGCGGGGGCTCCGCCCTGTGCTGGGACCTCGGGAAGCCGCAGGGGGCTGTGCCAGCTGCATACCTGGGCTTTGCTGCAGTTGTACTGCTGGAGGGGTTAGAGTTTCTGCTGATTTTTCTGGGCTGTAATGACAGCACGGAGAGTTCCTGATGAAAACAAATGCCAGCACATATTGTTACAGGGCTGGCTTCCCGATTGCCTCAGCCTCCACGTGAGCAAGGGCTGACTTTCAGCTCCCCTGCCCCTGAGGACCCCTGCACCCACAGGGGATTTCTATCCACGTCTTCACTGGCTCTGCTCCTGCCCTTGTCCCCAGTGGCACCAGTGACCGCCCCAACCTCAGCGGGACTTGCCTTCCTCGAGGGTGGGAATGGCCTATTCATCAGTGGGGTAGGCACAGGAGCCCAGCTCTGAACCCTGCCCTTCCAGAGCATCCCCAGCATGACACTTTCTGAGCTGTGTTTTGGTTATTAATCACAGGTTTTGGTGTTTTGGTTTTTTTAATGAAAGGCCCAAGCAGGTCCAGCTGTCAGTTATTCCTGTTTTCTGGGTTGATGATCCTAGGGGAGATGTCATAGCTGGCAGCTCTCCTACATCAAGCACAGGCACTGCAGAGGAAATAAAAGGAATCTTGCTGCTTTCCAACAGATAATTAAATATTTGCAAGCCAGTTATTTTACCTCTTTTCCCACTTCTTTTTTTTATCAAGACTACTTCACCATTACCTTCAGAACAGCTATTGCTTCTCTCCCTGCTATGCACCAGCCTGGCGGAGAGCAGCACTTGGAAGGAGAGTGCAGAGCAACTCTGCCATAAGCATTGCATCCCTGAGAGATTTCTCATTTCCTCTCCAGCCTTCCCAGAACAACACAGGGTTCTACTTGCAGCCTCACAGGCAGCCCACAGCACTAAACCAGGTATCAGCTGCTGCTGACAGGGTACTGGGAAACTTGGAGACACAAGCTTTCCTCTGCTGGCTGCAGAAACAAAAAAATAATGCGTATAATAAATTTTACCTTATCTAGCTTTTCCCTACGACTGTGTATAACAGTCACATCATGATATCCTGTAGGGTGACATTTCCTGTGAATAGTCAAGTTGTCAGGAAAGAAAACAAAGCAAGTGAAGTGATAAATTAGGAGCAAATACTTGATGAGCACATTACCATACAAGAACTTGTTTCTTTAATCTTCTATCAAACATTTAGTAACAGGGCGTGGGGGTGTTAAATGAAGTGCTGTTCCAGTTATTTGATGGTGGAAGTTGATGCATGTGCTGGGAGGAGAGCAAACAGTCAGTGCTGGCCAGAGGGAGTAGATCTTTTCGGCCCTGCTGATGTCAATGCCTGCTCCCTGCATGGAAAAGATGCAACATGTGTTAGATAAGTGAGTCATCCCAGGTCAGGCCCGAAGCCAGCAACTGCTGAGCTCTTTTCCAAGCTCTGCTACTGATTTGCTTGATGGCCTTGGTGGGTTTGTCAGGCCAGAAATTTGTTATTGCACACTCAAACTGCCCCTTAAGAAAGCAACTGGTTTCTTGGCATCCACTGCTTCTCACAGCTTCCTAAAATAGCAGCCCGTCTCTGTTACCTCCTTGCTTTCCTACCTGGGTAATGGAGACAATTGCTCCAATGTATCCTAGTGGTGTGCAAACAGACAAGATCTTGCCAAGACAAATGTGTAACGTCAGGATCTCTAACTCTTTGCTGTAGGATGGAGATGTTTGAGTCACACAGACTGAAGCTACAGAAACACTGAACTCCCTGTGGCTGACTTCACCTCCTCAAGCATCCCTGGGTTGTTGCTTCCCCATTAATCCCCCATTAATAACTACTTTTTTACATTTGTCACTTGGCCAACTCTTAGCTTATACCCTATTCATCCTTTATAATGTGAGCTCATTAATCAACCTGTCATGTGGTGGAGAAAGCCAAGAATACTGTGTGAACCAGATCTCTAATCTTGTCCAAAGGAAAAGGCAACAGGTTTCTTTGACAAGATTTACTTTCCACAAAACCCCGCTGACTAGCATTGGTCTTATTTTTAACCTCTAATGGGTTGTTGTTGGAGACCTGAGTGAACTTGTGGTGATTGTGTTGAGGGATACTGTCCTACTCACCAACCTATTGCTCCCTGGAGTGCCCCTTTTACACCTGTTAAGTTCCAGAGCTACTCTGTCAGTCTCCCACATCTTTAGAATTCCCCCAGATCTGTAAATATAGAACTTTACCAAGCATTTTAGTCTTCTCCTTTAAGACACAAAGATAGCCAGGTCCAATGATGTAAAAAATGTTTAATTTTAGCAGATGCTGCCTCACATCCTCCATTGTTCCAGATGGTAAATGATGTACTCACTCCATCTGCAATATCATAAGGGATGGACATCCATCTCCTTCCCAAATGCAGAATAGAAATAGACTTTCTTTTTTTTTTTTTGGAACACAGTTTGGGATTTTACCATCTGCATTTGGCAATTGATCTATACAGCCGTGGGGATGAGTTTGGGAGAAGAGGCAGCATTGTTCCTGACATGATTATGTGAATGTTTTCCTCATTTCTTTCGCTCTCTTGGCTGTTGATAGTCTATTAATCCTTTCGTTTCCTTTTATCAATCACTTACATTGTTTTAACTTGTAATTTATCATCATCATTGTTTTATTTCCTGTGGGTTTTGCCTGATTTATACATCATTTCTTCATGTTATATTGCTCTTTCTATATCTCTTTTAAAACACACATACTTATTTCCATCTCCATGATATCATGGTTTGTTGAACAACCAATAGAATTGTTTTGGGTATTTTCCAGTTTTCATTAACACTTCACATTTTACATTTACATTTCCGTCAACTATGCCAGGAACAGCTTTAAATATGTGCAAACACACACATGCATGAACACATAAACACAGCACAACCTTGACCACTCAGACAAGGGGACTGCAAAAAATGGTCTTGTTAGCAATAATTTGTATGAAGTGGGAACACCAAAGAACAGACTTGGCAATGTGTTGTAATGACATCGAAGAGACAGAGTGCATTTAACCCACCCTCAATATGCTGAACAGGCCTTCAGTCATGTCATTATTTAAAAAGTTTGTGTTCTTTGTCTCCTGGATGGTGCTCTCTGCTGCTCCACAGAGGTCTCAGTGAAGTAATGTGATGTACCAGCCCATGTCTCTTAGAAGTGACAAAGTCTGTCACCATGTGTTTGGGCTTCTGACAATGACACACATTCTTCAGGTCTGCTGTCTTCACCAAGGGCATCAGCAACACTTGGGTTTTCTCCTGAAGAGGCTACAGCTAGAAATTTGACCACAAGGTCACAAGAGTTTAACTTGCCCCATGGCTACTAATGTTTCATTGGCAGAAACCCAATCTTCAATGCAATCTCTTCCAGTCTTACCAGGCCATACACTTGTCTAAGGCTTAACTGTTGATCCACCACAAGCTTTGCCAAATCCTCCACCTGCAAGATACCATCTTCATGGACAAGCCCAGATGTCTGAAGCATTAAAAGCCATTGATGAAGTGAAGATTGTCGAGCATCATAGATGTGGAGATCCTCCTCCCCACACAGGACAGCAATAACATCCCCTTGGTTTTTGGGGTCAACTTTGTTTGTATTTCTGAGTATAGAAACATATGGGTGTTTATGTTCACAGATATGCCTGTGCACACTGCATACATAGGTTGATAATTAGTGCTCTAATCTACTTGAATGAGATAAATCTAATTTGATTATGGTCTGTGGTACAAAAACAACTTTTAATTTTTAGATTTGAGTGATTAGTCCTCCCATTTCTGTCAGAAGGAGGCTCTCTTTTGAGCTAGGCAGAGCTCTTTGAAGTTTAAGCAATGAACCCCTACGTTTTTAAACTCTTGGGAACTGCTGTTGGCTCTGTGAAATGATCCAACTAACAGTGAATTAAAATCCCGGTGTGGTTTCCTCCTCTGAGCTGTGAAGAGGTGACTGGAGGACTGAACGCCCTGTTGTCTTGTGCAGTGTGGTGGTCTTTCAGCCATTCATCAGTATCTCATTTCCAGCTTTATTAAGTGGAACTTCACTCCATAAATCACATCTCGTTACTTGCTGTACCAGAAGGAAGACATTTCCTGCTGGTACTGGGCACAAATGCTGTGCAGGCTTTTAGAGCTTGGCAGCTGTACAGAGCCCATCCTGGTGCAGGAGCACAGAGGTCCTGGGTTACTGAGAGCATCGAAATGCTTTTGACTCTGCCCCTTTACAGCTGACCCGAGCAGAATGCATGAGCCCACGTGGATGCTATTCAGTTGATTCAAATCATGAAGGTAGGACGAGCTAACAGCAGTATGAGAGGAGGAGAGCAGACAAGCTGCTCCAACATTCCTCTGCTAGGCACTTGCCCCAGTGCCCAGAACACCTGTGTGCAGTTTGGCGTTGAGTTTCTGTGTCCTTTTCAGGTTGAACATTTACCTGTACTTAACAGCCATGTGTCAGTATCTGCTGCATTCCCCCCTCGGTGTCCCAAACAGTCCCCTCAATAGTACAGTAAACAGTTGCTTTGTCTTTTGTCTTTATTGGTCCCACAGGAGACAATATTGCCTTTGCTTATGACCCTGTGCTCTTGCTGGCACAGCTGTGTTCCTGCCAGAGCACGTATTAATTCCTGAGCTCAGGGTGCTTACAATGTGTTTTGTTATGTGTTGACACAGACATACACACACTGGTTTACCCTAATGACGTGGGTCTCTCAGAAAACTGAGAGCTAAATTCCAGGTGACCATGGGGGCTACACAGGGTCCAAAATACTTCAGGATATCTCCCTACATCTCAGAGCTGATTTCAAAGGGACAGGGAGGCTAGAGCAGGGGTCGGAGAAGAAAGAAAATAAAAAAGGTGATTTACAGGCCTAAACAGTCTTCTGGCATGGGTGGTCATGGTCTGCCTTTCCCTTGCCAGAGGATGGTCTTCCTAGCTGAGCTGCCCATCCTGAGAGCATGAGGGTGTCTGAGCTGCTCTGGGGTCCTGCTCCAAATCCCAGGTCATGGTGACACGGGCCCTGCACTCCGCTGGCTTCGGTTTCATCATTCCACACATCTCCTGGCACAGGCAGGCATGGGAAGCAATTCTTGGCAGCTGCCTCTGGAACCACATTAGTACTGTACTATAGGAGTTACTGCCACCAAGATGTCCTCGCCTTCATCCGGCTCTGTCAAAGGGAACCGCTGCCCTTCCTCCAGGAGAGACCACAGTAGTCAGCAGCACAGCAGGTACAGAAAGCAAAGCCCAGCATCGAGAAGGAATAGACATCTGCTTCAGCTGGGAAGCCTGGCTGTCTACAAAGCAGCTTAAAAGGTTATCCTAGGTAAAAGAAGGCAAACAAAGCAAACTTGTGGGCTTGTTTCCGTGGATACTTGCCTGGAAGTGGAGGCATCCTTTAGAAGTCTTCATAGCCGCAGTGCCATGGATTGTTATGAATCACTTGGGACAAATACATCCTCAAAGCAACAATGACTTTTTAGTCCATTGTAAGTAGCTCATGTGTTGATGTTTTAGAGAATAACATTGCTTAATGTGTTTATACTTTCTGAAGGATGACGCAAGAATGTCTCTTTATAAGGTAACCAGCTCTTGTGGAAAGATTCATATGGCAGGTACAGCATTCACAGCACTATTATCCAGAGCATCCTGTTGTCATTTGCACAGTTTTCCTTTCAGGTGTTTGGACATATACTGTGTCACTGTTAGTTTTTTCACTCCAGCAGATACGTGCATGGCACCCTTTTATAGCCCATTCCAATTTTGCATGCCGCAGGGACAAAACATTTTTCAGAACTTCCAAAAAAATTTAGTAAGCTCCCTTATGTGTGTTTATGTAGCCTTTCATCAAAGACTATAGAAAGAGGCCATGTGGTCTTGTGGCTAGATCAAAGCTAGAAAGCTCCTGAGATCTAATCTGGGCTGAGCCAGTGACTCACTGGGTGGTTTTGGCAAGTCACATGATCTGTTTGCTCAAGTTCTACCCAGCAGAAAAAAGCAGGCGAGAAATACATGCTGAATCCAACCCGAGCTTTCCAGCACAGACGTATTTACAGGAAATAATTCAAATTTATATACCACACTTGCAGGCTGGAGTTAACACTCTGTAACAAAGATATCAGGCTCCTGGCAATACATATTGACTTTAGGCCTGTGACTTTCTTTGCAGTTCTGCAGTTCTCAAACAATCTCAACACATGCAGGACTACCTGAACAAGAGCCTGTATGTATGGGTGAATCCTTGGGATCTCACTCTGCAGTCACACTTTTCACTCCATTCTTTAACCCACCTCCAGTATCGGGTATCACACATTGTCCACTGCACTGGCAAAGGAGTGTGTTCAGTTCCCTTTCCAGGCCGACAAGTTGAGAGTTGGGGCTGTTCAGCCTGGAGAAGAGAACACTCTGGGGAGACCTTATAGCACCTACCAGTACCTAAAGGGGCTACAAGAGAGCTGGAGAGGAACTTCTTGCAATGGCATGTGGTGATAGGATAACGGGGCACAGTTTTAAATTGAAAGAGGGTGTGTTTAGACTGGGCATAAGGAAGAAAATCTTTACTGTCAGGGTGGTGAGACAGTGGAACAGGTTGCCCAGAAATGTGAATGTTCCACCCCTGGAAAAGTTCAAGGCCAGACTGGATGGGGCTTTGAGCCACCTGGTTTAGTGGAAGGTGCTCATGTTGGAACCAGATTATATTTAAGGTCCCTTCCAACCCAAACCATTCTGTGGTTCTGTGATTCTATTGTTTTATTACCCTTTTACCAGAGCCTCTCAGGACTCAGTGTGTGAGTGTGGATGTCCTCCGTGCGTGTGTACAACAGCATTTTTGCTTTGCATGTGCCTGCAGCCTGTAACACCGCTCTCAGGCTACCTCCAAGTGGGAAAAGCCCAACTCAGCAGCTGCCTGATCCTAATCTCCAGTTAGTATTTATCCAGCAATTCCTCCTGGAGAGATTCTCCACTGGCAAATAATTTCCCTCATGTGTTTTTCCCTTACACCTGTTTTGTGGCTGAGAACTTTAGGAAGGCAATCCTGATCATAATCTATATTGTAATCCTTTCAGCCCAGCATAGGATGGTGTGAGCAATCTGTTTGCCTGACAGTCCTAATACCTGGAGGATGATTGTGTGCCTGGGGTTACGCACATTGTCGTGTGCAATGGTGTTGAGTCACAGGCCAGGGGGTAGGAAGGGGAGTAAAAGGCTAAAAGTAAAAAGTTCCTGCACAAGTCCAAGACTGTAACAATTACTGAACCCCTCCCATTGTCTGCTCATGCTTGAAAGCCCAGTGAGTGAGTCCTAAGGTGCTTCTTTGCTTCCATTAGACTGGGTGCACCCTCAGAGTCCCTCGCCACCCCTTTTTCTCCCTTCACCAGTCTGAATAATCCAGGAGGCTGAGCTGCATCACTTATTAAGACACGGGGCAGCAGAGGCAAAGTGGCCAATGGCCTGGCATCACCCCCACAATTATAAAACACAACCAGCATTCCAGGCACTCCTGGCATCACCTGGAAAATTCCCACCCTCAGTTGCTCCAGTCCTAGGTCTCCCCTCCACATCGTCAATCTTCATCTCCCTGCCAAAGCACTGGTGGGTTCTCAAGCACATCTTGTGCCAACACACACCCTAACACAATGAAACATTTCCAATGCCAGAACATCTCATGGTGCTGAATATGGGTGTTCCCATGCCTCTTAAACCTCCATGGGCTGGTTTGACTTTCCAAAATGGCCATGTTTCTCTTATTTTCACAGTCATTTGCAAGTCAAGCTGCAGCTGAAGAGCCCAGGGATGTCTCATTGCTGGAAGTAAGCTTTGAAGATGTTTTTGGGAGCAAAAACAGATCCAGGCCCTAAGTCTTAATCTTAGAAGCTGTTTTGAAGTACTAAGGAGCGATCCAGATTCATCTGCAGTGAAGGGAAGGGAGTTTTGAACCAAAACTAATCAAAGCTCTTAAATGGATTAAAACCCACTCCTTAACAGCCTGCCACTAGCCATCCTGCTGATTTTATTCTAAACCCAAAAGAAATTATTCATGTGCTTGCCCTAGGGGAAATAAAACCAGTTTTCTCTGAAGATATGCTTGAATTTGCCTGATGGGCTGTGACCAGGTTTTGGTAGTGGGAGGGCAGGCTTCAGGGACGGCTGCTATGAGAAGCTGCGAGAAGTTTTTCCAATGTCAAACAGAGCCAATGCCAGACAGCTCCAGGATGGACTCGCTGCTGGCCAAGGCTGAGCCATTCAGAAATGATAGTAAGACCTCTGTGATAACATATTTAAGAAGGAAAAAAGGTTACTGCGCAGATGTAATTGCAGGCAGAGATGAGCAACGTGGGAACATGTGAGAGGAACAGCCCTGCAGACACCCAGGTCAGTGCAGAAGGAGGGGCAGGAGGTGCTCCTGGCACCAGAGCTGAGATTCCTCTGCAGGCTGTGGTACAACCCATGGTGAGGCAGCTGTGCTCCTGCAGCCCATGAAGGACCACAGGGATGAAGAGATCCACCTGCAGCCTATGGAAGAGACCTAGGCTGGAACAGGGGAATGCCCAAAAAAGGGCTGTGACCCTGTGGGAAACCCATGACCTGTGGGCAGGGACCTATGGACCCGTGGAGAGAGGAGTCAGACTGGAGCAGGTTTCCTGGTAGGACTTTGTGACCATGTGGAGGACCCAGGCTGGAGCAGACTGTCCCTGAAGGAGTGCACCCCGTAGAAGAGTGACCCACATTGCAGCAGTTTTTGAGAACTGTTACTCATGAGATGGACTCAGGCTGGAGAAGTTCATGGAGGATTGTCTCCTGTGGAAGCGACCCTGTGCTGGAGCAGGGGAACAACTCTCCCTGAGTAGTGACAGAAACAACCTGTGATGAACAGACCATAATACCCATTCCCATCTCCATGTGCCACTGAGGGGGAGGAGATAGAATTTGGGGTGGAGGTAGGGGTGGGGATAAGGTGTTTTTAAGATTTATTTTACTTCTCATTATCTTGCTCTGATTTTGTTAGTAGTAAAATCAGTTAATATCTCTATTTGAGTCTGTTTTGCCCATGATAGTGTTTGGTGAGTGATCTCTCCCAGTCCTTCCACGGGCACAACACGGCTGCAGGGACTCCTCAGTGTTGGGCTCATCCTTCCCATCGCAGCAGCCACAGCCAGACACCCCTCCCCACTGCCCAGGTTGGATCCAGAGCCACGGGACTGCACAGTGCAGGTTTACAAGGCAGGGTCTGAAACTTGAAACAAAATGTTGTCTAATTCCAGTAGTGTTGGCATCCCTTCTGCTCTACTAAATATATTAACAAGTAGTGGCACAGTAAATTCCAAGATGCAGTGGAGTAATTAAAACAATAAAATTTTTAAGATTGAGATGATGCCTTTTGTTGTCCACCCACAAGGTGAACAGAAAAAGAGATCTTTATGTCTGTATCAGCTCTTCAAAAGAGATTCCTGAAAGCAACCTGGGAAACAGCACCCTTTCCCTGTACAGGAACAAGAAGGGACAGAAAGTTCAGTCCTCTGCAAGGCTGTAATCCTGTCCTGCTTCTTCCCATCTTCGTATCTCATCCCCTGGTTCCCCCAAACCTTCCACACTGGGACTCATTGGATCTGAGATGAGCAATTCTTGCATGTTGCACGTGGCTGAATTTCACTCCAGTGTGTAAAAAAAAAAAACCAAAAAACAACCCAGCAGTTGAATTTGGTAAAAGGAACTTCCCATCTGTGTGTCAAGTATGGGAAGAGTCACAACTTCTGCCCCCAGCTCATATGGCTCTGCCCTGGACAGAGAGCCCAGAGTGGTGCTTTACTTTGCACAAAATGCTAACACCAGCAAATACCATAGTAGTGGAAGTAACTTTAAGAAAACTCTGCTGGCTAGCACAGCACTTCTGAACCCCAGCTGCCTTCTTTTTTTTGTCTTAAAGTTGTTTTGAAAGTTAATTGTTAAGCCTCACAAAAAAAAATTAAAAATTGGAGTTGGGCAACTATGCCAAGGTTAAATTGGGTCAAATCCTGAAATCCTGACTTCAGGCCAGACTCTACAGTTCCCATTGATTTACACAGGAATGTTGCATGCACTGGAGAATTTCTCCCTGGTTTGCTCCTCAGGCTCTGCTGGGTGAACGCTGAGTTTGAATCTCTAGGTTTGACCCAGTAGAATGGCATCACAGAGTGCAGGCCAAGCCTGATTTGCTTCAGATTACAGTGGCTGTGTTATGATTTATGCCAGGGCAAAACTCCTAAGTATATCCTGAATGTAGCTGCACTATAGTACATGTCAGAGCAAAACTTCTAGATACACCCTTACGGTCTGGGTGGGGATTTTCTGCATGTGGGATCTGTGGAACCAGATACCCCAAGCATGGAAACTGGATCATCCCTGCAGAAGGCTTGGTGGGGCTGCCAGGGTTTAATTGCAGCTCTCTGCTTGCTCAGAGGCATCTGGTTTGAGTGAAGCCTCTCGAACTCGCACCAAAGGGGTAGGACCCACACGGGCTCACAGCAGAGAGCTCAGTGCCCTGCTGGTCGCTCCTGTGCCTGGCTGTCTTTGCTTCCGTAACTCCTTGGCATGTTTTGACACTTTGCTAGCAAAGGAGGAGCAACTGGGATTTGAGATGGCTCCCTTGGTACCATGCTGTGTGTCCTTGTCACCAGGAGCATCCTCAGCTGGCCCATAAAGGAAAGATCCAGCTCCCTCAGGCTGCCCAGCACAGAAGCAGATATGAGATGAGGAGTTGCTTTTGCGTGCTTTCTGAGCATGCATTTTCTATACACACTCAGGGTGATTTATTTCTCCTTTTGAATGGCTGCAGCAGTTTGGATCAAGGCTGTATCACTATCCATATACTGTTTTTTGGTTTGGTTGTTTGCTTCTCAACTTAACTTCACCCTATTAGATCTTTAACTGAAGAATTTCTCCCGTTGTTTTTGAGGACATCCCTTGGTAGCTGCAAACATATATAAGGAAAGTGCATTATCCGGTCCATTGGTGACTTATCTTGTTGGGTGTTTTATGTGATGATCACTGGAAGAATCAAAGTGCTGAACTGTACATTTTCTGTGTTTGGCATGTGGTGAGACTAAATAATCCTGTCTGTTCCAAACTCACTCATGCTAGTTGTTTCCAAATGAATCAATAACCCTTTTAAAGCCACAGCTGTGAGACCATCTACTGCTGTGATCCATCTACCACTGGCTTTTGAACAGCCTACAGTCATACCCAGCATCTATTACTCTATGCAAGTCATCCCATTGACTCTGAGAAGAGCTGGGGGTGTTCAGGGCTTTGTGTTTAAGTGGCAAACCATGGACACGCTTCCACTCCCTCGGTGCTGGGAGTCCATTGCAGCTGGCATGCTTTCCAAAATGATTCATCCTGACCTTTGCTTGAGACATACAATGGTTCCTAGCAAAGATGAACCAGATTTCTGGAAGAAACACTATAAGACCAGAGTGGAAAATTTCCAGAAATAATTCAATGCAATCACTTGCAAGGATCAAAAGATCTGGACACCTGTTTCGTGGAAAAGCAGCGAGGAGGGAGGGGGTGGCTTGACCATTGCTCAGCTGTCCTAGTGCCCAAGGAAGATTAGCACCTGGGTAAAGGGCAGGTGGCAGGTGCTGAAGACATCAAGACTGAGGTCAAACTGACAGGAAGAAGAGACATAAAGATTGTATTGCTTTTCCAGAGGCCTCTGCACAGCATAGACTAATGGAATGGTTTGTGTTGGTAGCAACCTTAAAGATCATCTTGTTCCAACCCCCCTGACATGGGCAGGGGCACCTTCCACTAAACCAGGTTGCTCAGAGCCCCATCCAACCTGTCCTTGAGCACTGCCAGGGATGGAGCATCCACAGTTTCTCTGAGCAACCTGTTCCAGTACTTCTCGAGCTTCACAGTAAATATTTTCTTCCTAATATCTAATCTAAATCTGCCCTTCTTCAGTTTAAAACCATTCCCCCCGTCCTATCACTACACTCCCTGACAAAGAGTCCCTCCCCATATTTCCTGTAAGACCCCCTTTAGGTAGAGGAAGATGCTGCAAGGTCTCTGCAGAATCTTCTCTTCTCCAGGCTGAACAGCCCCATCTCTCTCAGCCTGGAGAAGTGCTCCAGCCCTCTGGTTATTTTCACAGGAGAGGTGCTCCAGCCCTCTGGTCATTTTCAGGACCATCCTCTGGATTTGCTCAGCTGGTCCATGTCCTTGTTATGCTAGGGTCCCCAAAACTGAATGTAGTATTTCAGGCAGGGTCTCATGAGAGCAGAGGGGAATGGATGTGGCTCTGATCAATCTTGCTGTGCCTTCTTACAGTGGAGGGACTGCCACCAGCTTGGGATGTGTGTGCTGGGAGCCTCCAGCATCTCCTTCAGCTCTAAGATCGCAGATGCTGAGGGCAGGCACTGAGCCACCTCGACAAACCCATCCTGCAGCAATTCCATTGAACCTCTGACTATGAGGTGGGAGACCTGATTAGCTCCAAACCCCTTTCACTGTGTCGCAGGTGCAGGGATTTTGCCAAGGGAGGCTGTCAGCTGTAATAAGCAATCTCCTCTATCAGCACACAGCCCGAGCTCTCTGCACCACTCTGCCTGTCACTGGGTGAGGCCTTTTCCTCTCAGGCTCTGACTCATGCCCACATGCGTGAGCAGGATGTGCATCACGGGCCAGTCCCAGGTCAGCAGCTCAGCCCACGGCGCCCTGCGGAGCAGCCCTGCCTGTGTCCCGCAGCCAAAACGCTGCCAGCAATCCAGAGCCATGCCCAGTGCTGGGGACAAGCTGGGTGCAACTCCAGCATCTTCTCTCCAGCACACCTAGACATCCCAGGATGGCCCATCTCCTGCCAGTGGCTAATACTGGCAGTACTGTCTGGCTGCAGGCAGCAAGGCTTGCCTGAGGAGCCTGCAGGCAGCGTGGTACCTCCTCTCTGGAGTCCAGGCCCTGTCCTGACAGGACAAAATCACTCTCCCTGCAAAGCCCTCTCCCCGTCCCTTCCTGGAGGGAGATTGCTCAGGGCTTTGGCTGTGGTTGGCACATACACGTGAAGAGCTTAGGCCACAGCACAGCATGTAAAGGTGCTCCCTCTCCACCCAAAACACAAATCCTGCTTTCCCCCATGTGCCCAGAAAGAAAGAAGAAGAGCAGGTTGAGAAAAATGTTACTAAGTCAGGAAATCATTCTGGAGGAGGGGGAGTAGTTCCTCTAACCTCGCACATGGGGAAAGAAAACTATTTGCTGACTTTGCCTTATTTTTTAATTTATTGTTTTGCCAGCTGCTCAGATGAAAGGACAGAACTCTGCCTGCTGTAATGATGCAGCCAGTCAAGCATGCCTTTGCAGCATGGAGCATCTGGCTGGGACACTACTAACCAGTAGGGAATAGTCTAAAGATTTCACAGGACACATCCTTTCAAATCCCTCTTCACAACAGAGAAACCGGACATTTGCTTGTTCTTCCTCACATGAAAATCTGAAATCTCCTGGAGATCATTGCCTTCAGCAGACAGAGCCCTTATATATCAAGGATCACAAGACCTATGATAAAAAAATCCCATGAGTTCACTGATTAAGCCTTTCTGTCCACTGGACTCAAGTCCTCACCACTCCGGGCGCTGCAGCTGCCTCTAAAGGCTACTGACCTGCACAGAGCTCAGTGTCACCTCCAGTCCCTATGGGGAATGAGGATAACAAAAAGATCCTACAAAACTGGGCCAGCTGCTCCTCTTCAGTCATTCCAGTCATATTGTTGTTGTTTGAAGAATATTCCCCTTCCAAGCAAGGTAATTTATTGAAGCAGTGCCAAGCTCTGCTGTGGCATTCATTGCTGCAGGATTTTGAGACCTCAAGGTACAGATAGAGTCAAAGCAAGGCTTCCAATCATAGGAAGGTCCTTGGAAGATGCTCAGATACCAAGGTGGGTATCAGTGGGCCACGGTGTCATAGAATCATGCAATGCTTCAGGTTGGAAGGGACCTTAAAGACCATCTAGTTCCAAAGCCCCCACTGTGGGCAGGGACACTTTCCACTAGACCATGTGGCTCAAAGCATGCAGCCTGGCCTTGAACACTTCCAGGGCTGGGGCATCCACAGCTTCTCTGGGCAGCCTGTTCCAGTGTCTCACTACACTCACAGTAAAGAATTTCTTCCCAACCTAAATCAACCCTCTTTCAGCTTAAAACTGTTACCACTTGTGCTATCACTACAGTCCCTGATAACGAGTCATTCTCCATCGTTCCTGTAGGTCCCCTTTGGGTGCTGTGTCCCAGGGGGTGCCTGATGGGTGTCTGCCATACTCCCATGCACATCTGTAGCCATCAGGCATCTGCATGTGCTTGTCCTGGGGCCAGATGGACCTGTTGGCCTGACAGTATCCTGCCTTCCTCCAGGTCCAGGCAGCTTGGGCAAAGCCAGGAGGGTGGGGAGGAGCAGGATTCCCACCATTCTTGTCAGACAACAGTTTCATACATGCACCAGGTGGGTTTTACACTTTTGCCTGCTGTATGAGGGTTGTTGCCCCGCTGCTTTGCAACAGGGGCTGCTGTCTGAACTTTGTGAGCCTAATTTTGCTGCCATTACTCACTGGGGGCAACACTTGCTCACACCAGGTATCCCACTGCCCATCAGCAAAGTCATGGTCATTGGGTGTGCGAGTCTTGCACAGCCTTTTGTCCCAAATTGTGTGGGTATTTTGTCTCCAGTTGTTAGTACAGCAAAGGAAACTCGCGGTATTTGAGCCTCAGCGAGACTATGAATCCGACAAGTTCAGACTTGACAGGGATGTTATCACAGAGCCCAACAATGGCTCTACACTCAATTACATTTATGGTTTCTGTGATTCATCTAAGTGTTTATGGCTTTTTCACTACCAGGAAGTTAAGAAAAATAAAAAAAATCATGGAAAGGAAAATCAAGTTCTGTAATGAACAATCTGCTGGTGCAAGGCTCTGTGGGAGACAGGAAAGAAACTGAGCAACTACCTTGGGTGGTGGGGAAGAGTAATTTTCTGTGGTGACCGGAGCTATATTTGATTTCTTAGGCAATGTCAGCTTTTGCATGCTACATTCTTTGGCTAATTGCCAGCGCGATGTGTAATACTTTAGCCACACTGTTGTTACTTAATCCTTTCCTAATCTGCAATTTGCGCAAGAGGAGTAAAATCTAAGCAAAGCCACTGAGAACATCTCCACTAATAATTTATCAAACTCGACTTTTGTTGTTGGCAGGAGACGGTAGTTGATGGAGGTGAATGTTTTCCCACAACAGCGCCGTATCATAAACATGGGGCAGCTGATTCATGCCACACTTATTTTCTGTCATCCACCCTTCGTGTCACCCTGATATTTCTTCGAATGATAAGCCCATGTGTGTGCTCACAACACACCGCCGAGGTCCCAGTTTCATCTCTTTCTGCAAATTACACATTAATTAACCATTAATAACACTGGGAGTTGCATGCAGAAATCCACGCCCGCCGTGATGAGACCGTGCCCTTGGTGAGCAAGTGCCTTATTAATCACCTCCACCTCAGTGCTGGAGCTGCCTCCACAGCCCTGCCAGACAAACGGCCCTGGAGAGGGAAGCGCCCAGGCACTCACCAGCCCTAATCCTGCCTTAAAGAAAAGCGTTACCTCTTGCTCTATGAATTTTATTTATTTTGGTCCTCTGGGCAGTGCTTGCTGTTGTTAGAAACATGATTGCTTCATGCAGTTATGTTAATGTTTGCATTTGACAGAATGTAATTGATACTTCGGCTGCTCCAGTTTCAAAGCCAAATTAGGAAATGAAGTGCTGCACATTAGCTTGTTTAGCTGGTTAAATACTGTAAATAAATACATGCAGGGCAATGAAAACTAATGAGTTTTCTTTAAGGCATTTTCTAAATAGCTGGCTTCACAAAAAAAAAAAAAAAAA